>JAHPZR010047150.1:37500-42500 GCA_019787425.1 Platygyra sinensis | reverse complement strand
ATACACTGTATAATAATAATATTCACACTGTATACATGTATACATATTATCATACAATCTGCAGAATACATTATTCATCAATTAAGAATTGACCAGTGGGTTTGAATCTCTGGCCCACAACAATGTACTATGAAAGCAACCTTTATAATCATTTTGCTATAAATAAACAAGTGCCTTCTTGAAGCTTTTAAAGTATGGGTAATACCTTTCTTGATGAACTGTCGTCAAGGGTTGATAAACTGTTGTTTGTTGTGCTGAAAGTAAAGATGCTTATTTTATTACCAAAACAATGCCTATATATGACCATGTGCTTAACGGAAGACTGGGCACTATACATTTTTTATAACACTACGCACAAGTAGCTTTTATCAAAATTTGTCCTTACAAGCCTATGTCAAAATTTCAGGGCATAGAACCTGGTACTGATTTTCAAAAACAGTCATACAAAATAAAATAAGAACCTGCAAGACAGACTTTTCCCAAAAGGGGAAAAATGTACACTAAATTTTTGCCCCAGTAAAACATTCATTTGAGAAAGAAAAACAGGAGTTAAAAGTTGGGCATCGCTGTAGTCTAAGCCCAGTGGGACTGATTCAAGCTGCATTATAGCAGTATTGGACAATTTTCCTTGCAGTATTTCAGTACTGTGGTACATGTATGCAGTATTGTCTGAACCTATAAATAAATAATGTTAAAGTGCATTTGACCCGAAAAATAAGTCATTTCAAAAATACGCTCATTCAAAAGGCTTTTCAAAGTAGAGTAAAATAGCATTTTCTTTTTGGGATATCTTTTTTTGTTCCAGAGATATTCAAGTATTCCTATTATGCAAACTTAGCCACTGATGACGTCATTGGTTGTGCTAGTGCAGTGGTGAGACACAAATTAAGAATGTCTCCACCGATAATATACCTGCCAACTCTCACGCCTTAGGCATTCTCATGCCAGCGGGTTGAAAACTTCGATCTCACGCCGGCTCACGCTTGCGGGGCAATTTCTCACGCCTAAAAGAAAAATATGAGTTGTTGCCGTCTTTCGACACAATTTCCAAAAATATGTTAACTCAGGCCCATGTAAGGAACGAAAACCATGTGTATAATGAATAAATGACAACACCTTCTTCGTGATCTCTGATTTTTTTGGAGTGAAAAGCACTGGGAGCGAGCTCGCGTTTATACGGGTCCTAAGACTTCGGAAGACTTCGGATGTCTTCGGAAGACTTCGGACTTCTTCGGGAATCTTCGGAAATGATCGTGTCGTCTTCAAAAATCCCAGCACTCCCAGGATAAAAATCTCATGCTTATATCTCAGAAAAAGTTGGCAGGTATACGATAATGAAGCAATCCTATTATACCAGATGGCACCCATATATACCAGATGGTAGCCATTTTGATTTTGCTATGGCAACATGCTCAGTTCCAGTCTCCTGCCTCTCCAAAATTAATTATTACCATTTGCATCTCAACAAGGCAAAATAACTCGTGATGTCTAAGACGTATGCCAGCTCCACCTTCCATTGGGTCTCCTCTTCAGCATTTTTTTGTATATTTTGCCTGTACAGCTACAAATGGTAAATATTTAATTTTGAAGAGGAAAGAGACTGGAACCAAGCATGTTGCCATAGCAACATCAAAATGTGTACCAGCTGGAATATTTTGTAGGGTGCAACATCCCTGTCAAGTTTCAATAGCATTGCTCATTATTGGCGTAGATATTCTTAATTTTGTGTCAGTGACCACTGTACTTGCACAACCGATGATGTCATCAGTAACTAAATTTGCATTATAGGAAAACTAGAATATCTCTGGAACAAAAAAGATATCACAAAAAGAAAACGCTATTTTACTCTACTTTGAAATGCCTTGTAAATGAGCATATTTTTGAAATGAGTTATTTTTCGTGTCATGTGCACTTTAAATAATCCCAATCAAGACATACTTTGAGAATGTTGTTGATGACCAGGTGTGCTGTTAAGGCCTGTACATCTGCAGATGTCAGGGACATCAGGATTTTTGACAGTTGATCCTTTGTCAGATAGCTTGCATCTTCTGAAGCTTGGCCCTTCGTTGTTGTTTGATTTTTTGTATCATTGGCATCCTTTTTCTGTGGCTTGGGTACAGGCTTGGTTTTTTCATTTTGTTTCACACGGTTTGTTTTTGGAGGTAGAGTGCGTGCTTGAGAAGAGAATCCTTTGGAGCTTTGTCTTCCCTAGATAGACAACAGTACAACCCATGGAAATTAATAAAAATAAATTACGCAGGGAAAATACATGTATAAAGACTCCATAGCTGACAGGAGGTTTTTTTTTTTGCAAAACCAAAGATTTTTAATAGGTTACAACAAAATAAGATTACAATGAACATACTTAACATAAAATTACAGGTTGAGCACTATCTTAGTTACATATTCACTAATAGCTGAGCATACAAAATAGGGTCAGAGGCATCTCATGCAAGAATCTTTCTCTTCAGATGACTTTCAATGATCAGCGTTTTGTTCCACCTTTACAACAATATCTCACGAGACTGGCAGGATTTCATGCTCAAGTTCTTTGCGTCCATAGCCGAGCAGTAAATGTGAGCAAAAAGATGTGTGGATCATGAGCACCAAAGATATGAGGGGAAACTTTCACCTGCCTCTATCACTTCTCATCTTATAAATGGTTTTTGAATGTTTTTTCCTCAGCTTTGTTTAGGCAATTAATTCAACCACTGTAAGAGTGTTACAGTCTTTCTCTTGTGTTCACAGTTTTACGGGAAAGACTGTAACTCTGTGTTGTGGTCTGTGCATATGGTAATTAAATGTGATCGAAACAACTTTTTAATTGATTAGCTAGAAAGATACCCAATTGGCTTAATTTTTTTATTTTTTGCTAACTAGACAGACTGTTGTATCTCAACAATTTCGTAAGTTCAATATGCCCTTTGAAAGTGAAGCAAATACAAGTTTACCACTCTCAGCCTGAATCTGGAATGTACATGTATACTGTTCACTAGCAAAAATTTAATTCAACACACTCAAGAATTTGAGTAGACAGTCCTATATTCTCCTTCCTGCTTTACCACTGAAAAAGCACTGACATGTGATATTCCACTAGCTACATAGTCGGAGAATTATTTGAGGGGCAGTTTTTTTCGATACCTGTGTTTTATTTGCCGTTTTCCTTAAAACCCTTGGTCCTTTGGTCAACCAAAAATGGCAGCAAGCAAGTAAACATTACACAAACTTCAATTTGCTGATAGTTCAGCTGATGTATGTGCTGTTGTCATGGCAAAATCAATAAATATAAACAGGCCTCTAAAATCGATATTGTTTATTTGCAAAAAAATTGGTCGTTAGATTTTCTAATACAATTTGCATGCAACAAGCATTAAACAAAGCTTACAAGTTACAGTGTAACATAAATTTAACAATAAACTGACAGAGAGATCTTTGATTATCCTTGTTAAGGTTCACAGGAATATCTAAATTTCCTCTATTGAAATTCAATTTTTTTTTCAATACTCTGGCAGTTACATGTACCTATTTCCTCACATATTTTCCTGGCAAATTTCATGAAATTCTAACGAGTGATTCTCAAGAAATAGAGATATTTCTAAGAGTGCTACATGTACATGTATTCCACATTCAATCACAATTTTTTGACTTACTAATATGTATGTGCTGCATTTAACTGGGTTCTTTCGATTACAAAGAAAAATCTGAAAATTGCTGGGTTCTTTGCATTAATACCTTTTCTAACATACCTTTGTAATAAAAAATTAATACTAAAACTATCAATACATTACATTCAATTATGAAACAAAATAGCACACTCATAATACTTATTGCCTTATGAAGTAGTTTAGTCTTAATTATTATTTGTTTCCTTCATTTCCTTCTTTACTTGTAAGTAAGCAGCAGCCGTCTCAAAAGCTTTGCTACTTTGGCTGTTGCACACTAATTCAAAACTTGTATATATAATTATAAATCTTCTATTATTTTGTTTTCTATACTTGTTTTTTTTTTCCTCTTTTTTTCCTTCTGTCTGAATAGTGTTGTTGTTGTTGTTGTTGTCACAGAACGTGTAGGCATTTAGCAAATAAAATCATGATTGCTGAATTGACAGCATGTTTGGTTTTTTTTTTGCAATTCTTGTGCGCACTCTGAATAACATCAGCAAGAGTGCGTGCAAAAACTGTGTTCGACCACCTTAATAGTGAGCACAATCTATCATGTTGGTCTACATTCAACACAGGCTGCAAACCTACATCGTATTTAGTGAAGTCTTACCTTGACAACTCGATTCTTTGTTTCAGTCTTGATTAAGTTCTCTAAAAAAGAGGGAATTTTTCATGGAAATAGCAGCTGTGAGAATAAGTCTCTTCACTATGACATGATATGATAGTTACCAGTACAAGTGCAGTACAGTTAGAGTATCACAAGGTTTGAACCATGAATAGTAGAAGTCTTACAAATAAATTTGAAAAGCTTGAGTCACTCTTGGTTATATTGCCTCAAGCGTCCCTTATGTTTTGCTATGACAACAATCAAATCTTTCTATCTAAGCCGTTTTTAAAACATAAACAAGTAGTGTGCATGAGCAGAAAAATTCTGTTTACTGTTTTCAGATATCTCTTTTCATTCTAAAGATATTCAAGTTTTTAAAATATCCAAATTAGCCAAGTGAAGATGTCAAATTTTGATCAAGTGTGACAAAGAAAGATATCTCAACCAATTTGTATCAGAAATGTTTAATTCTTTGCAGTAAGATACAGTGGAACCTCAGCTTAACGAAGTTGCTGGAGAACGGCCAAATTTGTTTGTTAAATCGAGGGTTCGTTATATCGAAAACCTCGATATAACGAATTTGAGGGAAAACGACCAAACTGTTCGTTAAATTGAGGTCATAGTTAATGATTGATTTGTAACACAGGTGACATCTGTGGAAATACTATAGTTCCAATGTCTACGACATATAATAAGCCGTTGACTGAAAGGTTGCTGTTTCTTTACCATAA
>JAHPZR010047150.1:20000-35000 GCA_019787425.1 Platygyra sinensis | reverse complement strand
TGTTTGGGTCGTTTGTGTTTACTGATGACTGATTCCGCCATTTTGTCTTTTTCGAGCCTTTGTTCTGAACGTCAGCGGTTTAATAGGTAGGTATGTTATGTGGTGTAAAGACAATTTAAATATATTAAGGTTTGGATCGCGTTGCAAACTTTTCGTCAGGATCTTCAAAATTTTACTCGAAGTATGAACGGACACGTAAGCAATTATGAGTTACAGAGACAGAAGAATATCGCTGAAAACAAGAAAATACTGACAAGTTTAGGACTTGACAAATTTGAGGTTAGTGTCCCTGCTGTGACTGACAGTGAGTAATGCCACACCTGTGAAAATGAGCTTATAACTGACAACATGGCTCTAATGCGCTTTACTAAACAACTTGTCAGAAAAGGATGCAGGGGTGGAAATTAGTGTATCTGGTCTCGCTTAGGGAGTTCCAGTGTAAATTTGTTGCTGGCACAAAATCTTGTAGGCAGTTGCTCTTATTTTTCGGTAGTTTGGGAGTGTTTAAATTATATGGACCCCACCACAATAGAGGGGGGTGAATAGGGGTAAGCCTTGGGTCTGTCGGATTATGCTCGAAAAAGAGACTATTATGCTTTCGGCTGGAGGTATAATGCTCACATCAGGGGTTTAACTTGTTAGCTAAAGTGAACATGGAATACTGTCAAGACAATCATAATAAACTTGTATTTGCATGTTTTCATCCCAGGGTGGGGGGGGGGGGGGTTACTTGGCAGTTCAAGTGACGGGGATGATCGAAGGATTTTTTTGGTTTGCAATTTTCGATTCCAGGATTTTTTTGCGTACGAAAATTTGGCAAGTGTTTTTTGTGGGTAGCTTGATTTGAGTAGGGATTTTTTGAAGGTGTTAAAAAGAATCAGTAGTCCCCTGGCTGCGTAGTTCGAAAGTACAAGTACAAACAAATGTGTTTTGCTGTTGTTTAAACAAAACCGTTCTTGGGTGTCTCCAGTAACCACTCTAGCATTGTTTAAATGAATGCCAGATGAGGGAAAGGATATATTCAAATGGTATAATGAATAAAAGAACACGAGTGTTCACTTTTCATTGTTTTTCTTTGTGTTATAGCATTAACTCTTTCTGGAACTTATAAGGGCCACAAAATCGGCATGGGATTTTTTTGGGGTTAATTTTTGGTCCAAGGATTTTTTGGGTTTTGCTGAAAGTCCTAGAGATTTTTTTGGGTCTTGACTTTTGACATCATTCGATCATCCCCGTCACTTGAAATCCCGAGTACCTGGGGTTTTCATCAGTCATCACTTTCTGTTTTGGACTGTTAGCTTCCATTACCTTGTCTAAAACGAAGACGCACAAGGTGAATAGTTATGGTGGCCGAATAATAGGAGCAAAGACGATACACTGGCTAAGTAAATCAGGGTTTTAATTACAGTATTTTACTGACAAATATAAATCATGTAACTTTTGGACTTTGATAACTGTCCACTTGATAAGGGGTGGCCGCTTTGAGGTCCAACTGGATTTGCGAAAATATATTCCCTTATTTCCCTTGAAGAGCATACATAGCATGTGCTGATGTGTTGTGCTTCTTCAGGGTCAGTTTGTTGCGAGACCTGTTGTAAAGAAGCCAGCACCAACTACTGGAGTGAAGCGAAAGAGACAGGAGGCAAAGGTCAAAGATTTGGCAACTGATGATGAACCCATCAGTAATGAGCATCAAGATTTACAATATCGAATTAGACTTCGGAGATCATCACGCCGGCTCAAAGGACAGGTTAACTAACTTTGATAATCATAATCCTAAATTATTGAGCATGTCAGTTAATGTGATTCAATTTTGTTGGGATTGTTTTTTAGAGACATAAACTGCAATAAAAAACTGGGCAAAATGAGAAGATGAGTTACTCTGGCTTTGGGTCTGTTGGCATAAAGCTTCACCATTGATGCCCCCAGTATTAGACAAGCCTAATACCCCAATGTCATTTGTAACTAGCTCACTTTTGCTATACATTATTTATAATAGACAGACTCTCAGCTCAGGGGGGTGGGGGGTACTTGACCCATGTTTGGTTATAGGGGTGCCACCGAGGATTTGAAATCCTGACCCTGTTTACGACAATTCCAAAATACGCTAAAATCTCTACCCTGTGTAGGACAACAGCCTCCATTTCAAGATCCTTTTTAGGACAAGTGACAAAATGCACACTCTCTGGTTTTACAGGAATTTAAACTTTTAATAAGTCATCAAAAACAGTTAAATCATGCCCTATGCGTCTAAAACGCAGTTGTTGTGTCTCTACACTTGAACTAAACAAAAAGCCGTCTAGCATAAAAGCTCTAAATCAGTTAGCGTAGCAAAGTGTCATCACTGTATCTATAGAAAGGCGAATTTTTAATAGCAAATCAAAGAGGAATGATTTCTTCAATTACTGTACATGTATAATGAATAAGTGGAACTTATGTTCAGGTTAATTTTATTTCGATTAATTAAAGCACTAAGAGAACAGTGAAAAATATCCCTAAACAATATATGTACCGTCAGGATCCCTCACGCTTGTGCGACACAGCGACAGTGTTTCTTTCATTGCGTCGGTCCAAGACAAAGAAACTAAACCTACCAGTACAATCTGTTCTGTCAATGCACGCTTGTTACAAAAGCATTCTTGTCCAGAAAATGACCTGATGTTGATTGACGATGGTTAACAGTCAGTTTACTCAGTTGATATTATGCAAATCAGGAAAAGAAACACGTCACTTGTCTGCCATTCGATCGCATGCTCTTTCAACTTCTCGCAGGCCCCGGGTCGCAGGCTAAGAAAAAAAACTTTTAAGTTTAAGAGACTGCTCACAGTCTGGGTTAAAGTCTCTCAGCTCATAATACCATACCCTGTTTAGGACAGGTTTTAACCTGTTTAGGACAGAGGCAAGTCAAATTCTATACCCTGTTTAGGACAGCGAGGCCAAAAAACCCTACCCTGTCCAGCGGCATATCCCTGTATAGCCCAAAAAGGGAGTACCCCCCTCCCCCCCCCCTGCACAGGACTCTCAGTTTTATACCATTTGAAAAGTACTGAATTCCTTGTCACTTTGTGTTACAGAAACTGGAGAAGAGTACTGGCCTTGTGGCCAAGTGGGCCTGAAAGCAGATTAATTTATCCACCTACCAACTCTTAACTAGCGTGTTAGGGCTGGTATATGTACAAATATTACTCGCCAGCAAATTCAGAAGTTTTTTTATTTGATACACAATTTGACATGATATCCCTAGTAATGAAACTACTCGGCTTGTTTAGTCTACTATTCTGAGTGTTTTTTGCCTGATTGAGGGAATTTCTTCAGTCTCTGTAAGTTTTTTTCTAATGTGGCAAATAAATGGAAGGTTGTTGTTGTTAATACAATCTGGACACCTCAGTTGCTCTTAAACATCTCTTTTTGTTTAAATGCATATATCCTCAACATTTCTTTGTTTTTGGATAAGGAACCCAGTGAGTGTCATGAACAGAATAACAACAACTTTGATGATGATGATGATGATGACGAGGACTACAAGAGGCCCTCGAGAGCACCAAAAAACAGGGAAAACGTATTTGGAGAAATACCAGGTACTTTCTGTAGAGTTCTTTGTTGAGTATGTATCCAACCCTTAATGCGAAACACTCTTTACTTAAGGTCATTCCACTGAAATAGAACCTACACTGAGATTTTTCTCAACTTTGCCAATTTATTGTTTTTATTATAGAAACTTCAATTTTGAAATAAAAATGAGGGGTCCCCATGTTCGTTTATGAGCAGCAGCACCTTGTTTATTCCATATAAATCCTTATAACAGCACCATGATTATAGTCACAATTGCTTGCTAAATTCACATTTCTTACGATTGGTTTTTTGCTCAACACTGAGAATTGGCCCATATTTATTTTCAATACATAGAGAAATTTACTACTCAATTCAAAACAACAGAAAAAAATGATAGGTCACCGTAGTCGTTTTCAAGCAAATGACGTTTACCTCGTCTTTGGCGAGGTCCAGCCATGAAGAAAAAGCCGCCATTTTCTGATGCTCGCGCGCTAATCACGCGTAAAATTATGCGCAGTAGGGATGCGCAATGCAATATTGGGGAATGACCTTAAGGTGTTGATTAAGCATAACCCCCTTAGATTTTCTTGCTGATCTGGCTGTTTGCTGATGACTGCAGCCAAAAATGCATTAATTTGTTAAATTTTGAACTACAGAGTTCATGTGTTATTGAAAAGTGGCAATTCTGAATTCCATTTTGAGATTACTAATAAAATCCAACAAGTAATGACAGGAAGAGGTTGACATTATAGTAACATACTGCTGGCAGGAAAAATATCTTAAAAGGTTTTTTTAATTTTTAAATGTACATGATAATGTTTTATAACTGTGACAATCAAACAGTGACATATGCTTCCCCCAGAAAATAAATAATACTAAGTAACCATGGCAATTGATCCATCTCCCGGGGGGGCTCCTTAACAAAGTTTAATACGGGGAGGCTCCGCCTCGAGGTCCAACCCCTTACCCTTTTATATACCATTTTGGCAGAAAAGGTACCCCTTTTATGTACCTTTTATTGAAAAAAGGTACCCCTTTCACATACCTACTTTAGGAAGTCTTGTTCTCAATTTCATGTGGTGCTTAATAAATAAACTGATACAGCCGTAAGGGGCGAAATATTATAATAAAAGGCTCTTTTAAATACCTAAATGACCGATTTCCCTACCCTTTTGTATACCTCAACTTGTGAAATCCCTACCCTTTTATATACCTGAATCCTGAAAAAGGTACCTCTTTCGGGTGGAGCCTCCCCATATAGGCCATTATAGGGAGTACCCCCCACCGGGATCCATCTCCACATTTCTATGGGTGAAATCATAGGAACATCTTGAGAAACATGGACCCAAATGTTTTTTATTTTATTTTTCCAGAGAGGGTAGAGGCAAACTTAAACTTAATAAGATCCATCTGGTTATTATAATGTTTCATATTGCATATGTGTTCTTTTTCCCTCTGACTCTAAACAACTTGTACAAACCTGGAAATATGTTGTTGCAACAAAGTAAGCTTGTGGAAATCACAAGGCATGCATTGTGAGACTTCCTGCAATTTGCTCATTGATCTGGTTTTCTGGTTAGGTTCTCCTGTGGGAACATTCTGGAGCACAAGGCTAGCCTGCTGTATTGATGGTGTTCACAGGTTAGACATTTGTTTTACACATAACTTAATAACTACAGTACATTTCTGACTGGTTATAAGCCCTTGGTTTATGGAAGGGACTTTGGGTGGGCTTATAAGCAGTCTAGAAAGAACTTTTCAAAAATGAGGCAGTCAAATCAACATCTAGCTGTATATTCAGAAGCACTTATCTTTTTGGGAACAAGAAGGTACAATAGGCCATGCTTGATATTTTTGGAGCACTTTTTCCATGTTTACATAGCCTCATCTAAACACAAGGATGGTTGGGATGAGACATAGTAGAGGGTTTGAGGGGGGCGTTGGGATTTTCTGTTTTGCGGATTTGGCCAATTTTTGGTTCGGTTTTTCGGTTTTCGCTCTTAAAAACTGCGGTTTTTCGGTTTTGGTGTTTCGTGCGGTTTGCGGATTTTCTCCAATTTAGCCTTCGGTTTTCGGTTTTTGTCAACAATGATGGCGGTTTTTCGGATTCTTCTGCCCAATTCATTTACGGTTTTTCTGGTTTTGCCAAGGATTTCACACCTTGCAGTCATGCTAAAACTGTAATTCCGAGGGACCGCTTACAGTTAGAGGAATGCATGACAAGCCTAGTCTCTTTAGCAGCCGTTATTTGGGTCGTAATCTGCTGCCAGGCAGCCCGGAGGAGGTACGTGGGTTAATTTTTCCCCCAAGTACTTCATCTATCCCTTCCAGATATTATAGTGATACGTATGCTATGCTACGTTCTAAATACACTATCATAAGGGATACACCAAGTACTTACCATTTTTGCTGGGTATGTGCCGCTGGCCTCTCAGAGCCCCTACCCCATTCTAGTCTATTCTGTAGTCAATAATAGATTCCATCTTAGTAACTTTTAGGCAATTAATATGTAATTCTCGCGATCCAACTGAACTTAGTCACTTTCTATTTAAGTATATACCTTATATTGAATAAAAAACACTTAACATTGTCACTCGCAGAGCAAACAATCTTTTACGTTTGCTAGATGGTAAATATGAAGAACTGTCCCCAAAAGTCAGAAAATGTGCGACCCAATTCTTGTAACTCTATTGAAAATGCGACCCCATGATAGTCAGGCCAGTCATGAAAATGCGATCCCATCCAGTGGCACATCCCCATTAGCCTCTAATAAGGAAGTACCTACCTCCGGGCCATGGAGTCTGTGAAAAGATCAAGATAACATCAAAGGAGAAGACTGGACTATCGAGTTTCTATAGCTCAATTGCGAGTTGTCTCCCCTTTTCGTCTCGGGAATAACATTGCCGGCTCACTCGCTCCGTTCACGTGGAATAAAAGCGAAGGAGATACCATTTGGTTGTAAAATAAGGTAGTTTGGTTGTAAAATGGGGCTTCCATTGTACCTGCACAAATAACAATTCTGACAATGGCAATCAAAAAGTAACTTCATAATGTGGTGTCCTTTTTACTCAAAAATCACCTATAAAATGGCAATTTGTATAGAGTTTTGCATTGCTATAGGTCTGTTGAGCCGATTTACGTAAAAAAGGAGCTTTTTAGGCTACGATATTTTCTGCACTCACAAGGAAATAATCAGAAAGAACTTCGGAAAGTAAATTAAGTCAATACGTATAAAATAATAGCAGAGAGGGAGATTCTTAAGACTACCAAAGTTTTGTGAGTTAGGAGTTTTATTCGGTTTTCGGTTTTGGACGAAATTTCTTGCGGTTTTGCGGTTTTCGGCAATTTTTTGCGCGCTTTTTCGGTTTCTAATAACCCCCTACCCCCCCCCCCCCCTCAGGGTTTGCATAACTTTCGAGAATTCTCCCAACCCTCTGAGTGTTAAGATGAGGTTCTGTAAACACAGGAAAGTGCTCTATAATTATTGCTTTCATTTATAAAATAATTCTTGAAAAATACATGCAAATCTGAAACATCATAACCGTGTTTACATACATGTACTCTAATCTAAACACACCTATCGACCATTTCGAGCGTGTGTAGTAGCTCAGTTATTTTATAAACCTGTATATCAATATTCTTGACGAACAAGGCTCAGAAGCTTTCAAGACAAACTTCTATATTTGGTGGTGTTTTCTTTGTATCAAAGTCTCTTTGTAATCAGTAAGGACAAAGGACTCTTTAAAAAATTGCAATTTTGTCCTGAAAACTTCAGACCCATGTTAGAATGTTAATATCAAACATGGCCAATTAAGGAAACAAACACTTGAAGCACAGAGGCCGTTGTATGTACAGTGTAGCCCAAATTTTAAGCTCTGCCCTCGGCTGGTATAACAGATAAAGGTAAATTACAGCCACTCGTGTGAAAACCAAACTAGAGAGCCTGCTGGCAGGCTAGCACATGTCAAAAGATGAACGTGGAACAGACCAATGCAATGAAAATCCGTTAATCTCAAAAACCATTTCCTAGCTGTAAGGTTACAGACAGCCTTAGAAAAGCTGTAAGTAATATTATTATTCATTCAAAATATTTCCCGTTTCTGATTGGTTAAAACGGCACGCATAATTCACCACAACCAGCTGCTGTTCACCAAATATTGAACCAATGACGTCAAAAGTGCAGCCCGCTGCAGATTATTAAACCGTTGACTGAGAAAACCTGGGAACAAGGTTGTGTTCTTTTTGGTGAGCGGAAAAACAAAGAGCGAAATGCCAAAACTCCTTTAAGAATGGGGAAATATTTTGAATGAATAATAAAGCAATTATTGAATTCGGCTTTCGCAGGATATGAAGAATTCTGCAGATCTCGGAGGGTGTTCTCCACCTCGGCCTTCTGCCTCTGTGGATAACACCCTCCTTGATCTGCAGAATTCTTCATATATGCTACTCAGCCTCATTCAACAATTGCTAAATATTCAATTTTTGTAGGCCAACAGTAGCTGGTATTCACGGTAGTGATGTTGAAGGATGCTACTCGTTAGCTCTCTCAGGAGGATACGAGGATGATCTTGATTATGGAGTCTGTTTCACATACACTGGAGAAGGTAACAGTTAACATGTGATTTCCTCACCAAGGATATCAGTTGTGTTGTGGAATCAGATTTATCCCTTTGAAATGCACAATGAAATTGATGAAACTGATGGTTAGTGTACTGGATATTGAATAGCTATGTACAGTGCACCTGTATATACTGTAGCTGCAACAAGATTTGCAGTTTGAATTACTGTTGTATGTCAGTAGTTGTTAGTTTTGTGATTAGTATGGAGAAGATAAACTTTAAAAATAGAATGATTTGTTTTTTTATAGGTGGAAGGGATTTGAAGGGTACAAAGGCTAATCCCAAGGTAATGTAATTTTTATGAATGTCAAATTAATTAGACTAATTACACATAAATTATTAAAGTTAGCTATGCATTTAAGGTTTAATCACCAATTTGTGCCAGGGACACCTGGGAGAACAGATTGGCGAAGGTGCTCCCTGGTTAAATAAAGCTCATATTTATTATTATTATTATTAACTAGTAGTAATCAAAGATTAGGAAGTGCATTCTGCAGGATATGTAGTGTGATAATAGAGAGTGGGTTTTTTGAAGAAAAGGAAATGGAAACTTATGGTTGACTGCGGCTTTATTCTTTTATTGGGAGTTGTACACAGTTCCCTCACACTTCGAGGAATACAGAAAAGAGCCAATGTACAGGCATGACGTAACGAGGCCAAACACCGCACGTGTTATTTTCTCATGCACGTGTTATTTGGCCACACGTGTTATTTTCTCTTGCACGTGTTATTTTCACTAGCACGCGTATATGAGGCGCAAAGCCCCTGAAAAAAACTTAAAGGGGCGGCCAAATTACAGAAAAAAATCTCGATTTTGCACGCCTGTAAACCAAGTTAGGATGTGTTCTCTCGTTCCTCTAGAACGCAATTATGCCACTCTTACTAAATTTGATTGTTTTTTTGTTAATTTAATTGACACCTACATGACATTCAGTTCTAAATTAAGTGCTTTGCACTGTGTGACTGTAGTTTGATATTAAAAAAGAACTTGCAAACACTGTTTCTAAATATGCAACAATATTGTAGCATAATTACTCAAAAGTAGAAAGGTATGGATTTTTGACTGGCCCTGATTTTCTCAGGATTCTTCTTGCTTAAGCAGTTGCTTAAATTGGAAAATTTACTGCGATGATCACTCTTCACTTTCATAATAATTGTTATGAAATCTTTTGAAATTTTTTTAATCAACAGAATTTACGGACTGCACCTCAGTCCAAGGATCAAACTCTAACCAGAGGTGAATGAAATGCTTAAGTTTTAAAACTAGTTATAAGTGACGCATTGTACTCTTCACTGTTGAGAAAGTATTTTTGAGTTTTGCCTGCAAAAAAATGTAGTTTAACAGATTCTCAAGAATAATTTATAGTGAACTCATCTCCCATGTGTGTAAAATTTACTTCTGACAACTGTTGTTATGGAATAATAGTTTGAATTAAACAAGCCATGACAGCTTTTGTGCAGAGAGTTTCCTGTAATATATCAAACACGAGAGACAGTGTTTCACCGGGACATCCAACACCGAGGAGAGAGTTTAAAATACGATGCACAGTGGAGAATTTTGGACGAAAATCGAGGTGTTTGGATAGCTGTTGAAACACTGTCTCGAATGTTTGATATATCTTCTCAATCGAAACAAACTAAGGAGTAAATGGAGAATTAAAATCGTCAAAATCTGTGCTAATTAAGACCGGGTATCTAAACCTCCTTCACTGTTGTGATTTCCATTGTCTTGATGAATTATTAACGAGTTTGAGAAGGTGTAAGCAACAACACATGGCTCAGTGTTAGCTCTCAGGATCATGTTTTATTTCATTGTGCCAGTTGTTGTAGGGTTACCGTTAAAATTTGTGGAAACTATCAAAAACATTGAAAGTGAAGGAAAACTTTTCGTGTTTCTTTTTTATTGTTTTTAATACACTATATCAAATCTGAATCATTTTTTGATCAAACAGGAAATTTAGCACTGAGTAAAAATGTTGAAAATGGCAGACCCGTGCGAGTTATCAGAGGATACAAGTCAAAAAGCCTATTTGCTCCAGATGAAGGATATAGATATGATGGTAAGGACCCCGTCAGGGAAACTCATTTAAAATGGCCAGGGATGCTGATTGGAATCGTTGAATTGTCAATCTAGATGCAGTCTAAGGTGTATTTGACTCCTAGAAATACCAATCAGGCTTACAAAACCGTAGTTTTGTACCCTGAAGAAGGCAGCATTGCTGAACTGTCAGTTAAGACTTTTAAAATAACAGCGTCAGTTTTACAAATTTACAATTTACAAAACAGGCTTACTGACAAGAGCTAGGCATTGAATGCTTTCATCCTTACAGCATTCTGATAGCTTTCACATGCCAGCTTCCCACTGCCTGGCGGTCACTCAGTACAATTATCATATTCCAGACCAGAAGCATTAAGGTAATTCTTTGGCTGGAAGAGTAATAAGCCACAAAAAGTATACTCAACACAGCTCGGTAATTATAACAGACAGCGGATGACTCATAATTACGTGTACTTACAAAAGGCACAGTGCATGATCTACAAAATCAGCATCAAACATGAGAACTGTCGTTATGATTACGTTGGTCTATTCAGGGTTGGTGGACAATACCCCGCTGCTTGTTTTCATCAGACTTGGTCAGACTCAATCAACACACTTACTGCTTAATTAAAATGTTCATTTGTGTCCGACAGTAGTTTAAGGTGTAAGTAAAGGTTAAACATTTGTTGTGGGTTGAAAGAAGTTGTTGTGAAAAGTAGAGTAGCCTGCATAGCTGGCGGGATGCGTGAGCGGGCGAGCGGGCCGCCATATTCCATCGCGGGCGAAGCCGCGAGTGAAATTCCCGCCTGCCACATTTGGTATGGTTTTTGCTTGCCGCCCACTTTTAGCACTTTTGATGAATCAATTAAGGACGTTCGCGCCCAAAAACTTCCCACGCACAGATTTTTTTAAAACTTTGACTGCAGGTAGAAAATGATAAGATTAGATTATTAAGGTAAAAAAAATCGGGGGTCACCGAAGTCGTTTTGAAGATAAGGCGCAGCCCAGACGGCCCAGACCATAGCATTTCTAGGATTTCCAGTCATTCGAGGCGATTCTGGCCGGATTCATTACTATCGGCAAATATTTAAGTTGAAGAATCATATCTAAGTTATATGTGCTTAAAACAGCATACATGGGCCTATTTGATAGATCTTTGCTACATATGTCATTAAATCAGCTAGAATTAGCCTTAAAAATTACAACTTCTAAGTTGTAAGACCCTAGAGCATCGCAGATATTCTCATGCTCTCTGCCTTTTTTATAAATGTTTATATAATATGGGGCCGAATAATATTAGGGAGATGTTTTTACTTCGTACTAATAAATATGACCTCAGAGGCTTCTGCAAGCTTGTTCAGCCTATCTATTTTAGCAGATTCATGCATAGGTCATATCAGTACGTCACTACAAGATTATGGAATAATCTACCTGACTATGTAACGAGAGCTCCATCTCTTAATATTTTTAAATCAATGCTGGACGAAGTCAATTTGACTACCAGAATGGAGTGTGATTGTAACTTTTGTACATAGTTTGACTTATCTATGGCTTGTCTCCACTTACTTTTAATGTTGCCTATTTTTTTTCCTATATACTTATTTCCTATATATATATTCCCTATTTATTTCCTATATATTTCCTATATATTTAACTTTTGTACATAGTTTGATTTATCTATGGCTTGTCTCCACTTAATTTTAATGTTGCCTATTTATTTCCTATATATATATCTTGATTTCCCATTTTAATTTATGATGTAGTTATATTATATAGCACGTTCACGTTAAAACGAGTTAATTGTACTCATATGTGAAATGTGGATAAATAAATTACTACTACTACTACTACTACTACGCACACCTGTATCCATGTACCAATTCGGCCCTATTTGAATAGTATATGAGAAATAATTAAAACTTCCCACGTACAGATTTTTTTTGTTTTTTAGTATAATGGAAAGAATCAGAAAAGGAAGTGATCTGCCGAAAAAAAAGTGGGGGTCACCGAGCATCCAACAAAAATATTCGCACACAAAGTTAACGCAAAGGTCATCAGCCCTATATTTTGTTGAGTTTTTGAATCCGTGCACGCGCTTAAAAATGACGTGGCACGCGCGTGACCAATGAATAGCGTGCGCACTAGAGATACGCAGTAGCAATGGGCGCGAACGTCCTTAAATGAGCCAATCAGAGAACGAAGTGTAACATGAAACATGAAACTAAGCCGAACAATGGCATATACAACACGCAAAACAATCAATAGACTTGCGTGCAAAGAGCTGCATTTGAATCCTGTGGTAGCACAGGTAGTCCAAGCTCACTATTTGAGCATATGTTAATGTATATATAAATATCAAAGAGTTCGGTTTTTAGAAAAACAATGTTTGACAACTGATATGACTAGCAGTAATCATAGATTATGAGTGCGTTCGTGTAAAGGTGTCTTTTTTGCCATCCACCCCTCCTGCCTACCAGTATTAAAGTCATGGTGACTTAAAAAGCGTGACAGAAAATTGGCGTTACATCCGGCCTAACAAATTGAATAAATTATCGGCTTCGCACGGAGCCGCTCTGTTTTTATTTCGTTCTCTTTTCTAGCTCGCCGAGGTCATTTTCTCGTCTAAATCACTTAAGAAAAGTTCGACAAAGATGTTCCCATTCAATTTCTTTTTTCTCGGACCAAAACGTTGCTTCGTGTTCAGGTCTTTCACTTGCTATGGGCGACAGCGGCTCCCTGTGTTTACTCAAGCACTCTTCACCAATCCTCTCACGGCTTCGCCACTCGCGTTCTCGACCTCGGCTTCGCAACTCGCGCGCGAAATCCCGCCAGCTACGCAGGCTAAAAGTAGAGCGCGGGTCTATTTTGAACAACAAATTTTGGCCTTGTTGCTCGTTTTTCATCAAACTCAAAACTTGTCGCGCAACAAATCTGCTCGTGCCCTAGCAAATCAACCAATCAGCGCACCGCATTTCTTCAACCCGCAACAAATGTTTTTGTTGCCGGTCAAGTTGATCACGCAAGGTGAAAAACGGGAAACATCGACGAAAACTTGCAACGGAACAATGTTGCGCGACAGGTTGAGGGTTTTTGTATCTCGTATTTCGCCGCCTTTAAGGTGGCCGAACAGTTTTCGCGCATGCTTTTGCTGATGCAATATTTAGAACGTGCACAAGGATTTCAAAGAACAAACATGCCGTCAGTAGAGCGATCATTTTATTTACTCAACACCCGCACTATCTGTGTTATTTTTCTCTATAACTGAACGCAGTGTATTGATGGCTTTAGTTTTTTTATTACAAAAATATGTTAGAAAAGCTAACAATGCAAAGAACCCAGCAATTTTCAGCTTTGTGACCAGCCACACCTAAACCGTTCAAAAACTGGTCACATGCAACGCATGCGCAATCGCTCGAAAAATTGAGACCGATTGCTTTAGCAGAAACATGCCGATTTCTAACGATCCAGTCGTTAGAATTTCAAGAAATTTGGCAGAAGAATAGATCAGAGACCACGTGAATGATCTATCAAAAAAAATCTGAAATTTGACATAGGGAATTTTTAATAATACAGAAAACGATTAACGGCGAATTACGAAAATCGCCTATGTCAAAATTTTATTAGAACCGTGTTGACAGAAGGGATTTAATGTCAATTCTAAGTGTGCAAAATATGAAAATAATCTAACGACTGGATTTTTTTTTAAATAAGAAAAACCATTATTTCGGCCTTGTTTTTAACCAGCCCTGTTGCACACACCCTAGTCAAAATGCGAGAATAAATATTTCTGTGGTTAATCTTGACTCTTGCAAAAAATGGGCCCCAAAACATAAATAGTTTAAAAGTTATGGTGAATTAGGCACAGGCACTTGAAAACTGTGTTCGGCCACCTTAATCTCCACACAATACATTACGAATACTTGAAGAATACAAACAACAGTTTTACAACAAAATTAGACTGCTGGCAGTCTGGTTTTGCGAAGTCGGCCTAAAAGAGATTAGTTTGAGACTTGGGCGTGGCACTCCGCCACAATATATTTAGAACTAAACACAGTTACGACTTCCCCCTCAGAAAACTATCGCTTTTGGTCGGCTTATCTCGTTCCTGGATTTTGAACAGTTTTGAACGGTTTAGGTGTTGCTGGTCACAAAACAAGTAAACTGAATTGTTTGTGTAAAGTAGTTAGAATTATGATAATTGGCCGCCAAGAATGGGATCTGTGAGTCTCTACACTAGGAGACTGAGTCAATATATACAATGCAAATTCAAATAGAACAGACCTTTCTTTGTCTTCGATTAGCTTAAAGTTTTGTTATTGAATCTTTTTGAAAGCTTCAACGTATTGGTCTGAAGTTACGAAATAGATCTCCATCCAGTGTTGTTTTTATTGGTATTTTCTTCCAAGTTTGGTAAGTAGCCCAGTTTAAGAAGTCACACTAATATTTTTGTCTGTTTTTCGTTATGCATTTCAGGCCTTTACTCGGTAGTGAAATATTGGCAGGCCCGTGGATTAAGTGGCTTTTTAGTTTACAAATTTGCGCTTAAAAGATGTGATGGGCAAGCCCCTCCACCATGGGAACAGACAGATGACACTGACACTCAGATAGACATTAGTGAGAGTAATAGCGGTAGTGGTTGTTTATAGTGAAGTCGTGAAGCACTTTCACTTTATAAAAAATGCCAAAATTATTTTACTCAGTTTAGAACGAGATTCCATTTTATTTTATTGGCTTGTCTATATATTTAATATTACTTGGCTATTACGTCAGCTGCAGTCCTTTGTATCTAAA
>JAHPZR010047150.1:10000-17500 GCA_019787425.1 Platygyra sinensis | reverse complement strand
ACCTTGGGGATTTTGTAAAGCTTAGTCTGCACTATAAGACTATGTGAGTCAATAGTTGCTAATCCCATAATTTACAGACTCATACCTAGTCCTTCACGGTTTGAAATCAGGTAATGAGATAAGATTAAGACGATTATTACTTTTATGACTTGACTAAGGCCGTCTTGTTTATATGTTGTAGTTTTTACTTAGGTTTTTCAATGTTGTTTATAATGGGGTTATTTAAGTTTGGCAAAACATTTCGGAAACATAAGCGATACTAAAACCAACGACGTTTCCATTACTCCATTGTATCAATATCAAGTTCAAAGTACATGATAGAATTGATTATGTATATATAGGGAAAAAAGGTATTGAAGTATTTAGTTGTAGTTATAAAAAGAGTTTGACGCTAACGTAATGTTAACACGTGTTCAGTTTCGTCTGATGTTCCTGATGAACAGTATCTCGTAGATGATGTATAGTATAAATGAAATAATTCATATTTGAACTGCGGTTGTAGATGAAAGTGAAGAATGATCATCGCAGTTAATTTTCCAATTTAAGCAACTGGAAAGAAGAAGCCTGAAAAAAATCAGGGCTTCAACGGGATTCGAACCCGTGACCTCCGCGATACCGGTTCGATGCTCTCTACCAACTAAGCTATTAAGCCACAATTTCACTCCTCACGGGAGATATGAACTCAATAAATTGACCTCGCTCCCAATGTGTGACTTCATAGCTCAGTTGGTGGAGTATCGCACCGGTATCGCGGAGGTCACGGGTTCGAATCCCGTTGAAGCCTTGATTTTTCAGGCTTCTTCTTTAGCTTTCTTTCCCATTGCTTAAATTGGAAAATTAACTGCGATGATCATTCTTCACTTTCACCTAGTATCTCATAGGTCAGCTTAGACTACGAGCAGCCCTTTTTTTCCCCGCTTAGTTCGTTGAGCTTGACGCAGGGACGGCAGTAGCAGAGATGGCGCAGCGCTGAGAGCGCTCGCCACCCATCAATGTGATCCGGATTCGATTCCCGCCAGACCTAGCGTCATTGTTGTTGGTTCTCTACTCTCCTCCGAGAGGTTTCTCTCCTGGTAGTCCGGTTTTCCACTCCTGCTCCCCAAAAACCACCACTTCTAAATTCCAATTCGATACACGAATATCTCTGTAACGAGCCTTTTCTGGCTCACCAATGTCACGTGTCTAAATAAAACTGATTATACTTTTTAAAAACTAAACAAGAGCTAGAAAAAATGGCCATGTGACCAGATTTCGCGCGACCCGTTTTTCTAGCGCTTGTTCGCGCTCGTAGCCTAGACTGTTTGATCTACGAGACGCTGCTAACCAAAACTCAATACTGACGCAGTCAGATTCCGCTCGCCAAACTCTTCAGCAGCAATTGAATATTGTTGTTGTTACCTGTCTCGGTTGCGCCAAGAGGCACATAAGGCCTCTATATCTACATCTACATATTTTATTTGCAAAATCCTATGAGGACATACAGCAAATTCCAGTGCAAGGTGCAAAGATAAAAATGAGTCAATATGTATATGCAGCTAAAGTAATAAATAATTTCGGTATAATAATTATGAAATAAATAGAAATTGGTAGAGTTAAAACTTAAGCAGAGAGACAACCATATATTTTCCCGCTCTTTTTTCTAATTCCTAGATATACATAATCAATTCTGTCATGCAAACTCGGAACTAAGTAACAATGACGTGGAGTCATCGAACGCCGTTCGCTTTTAATGTCGCTAATGTTCCTTTAAATATTCAAGGTTGGACAAGGTTATTTTATGCCCGAATGAACATTGCAAGGAAGTCTGCGTCATACAATTGTATTACTATTATCATTACAATTGTGCCAATAACAACTTGCTCAAATATGATTGGTTCTTATTTGTGGCTTAATTGGCTCCTTCAGGTGCAAACTATTCGATTTTACCTGTTTGATTGTAAACATCTGTAATTGGACAGGCCAAATCGCAAATAATGTGAAAATTTAGCACTTCATCCATTAACTTTACTGAACTACCTAATCCATGCTGGCCAATCAAAATCAAGGGAAATTTCTTAAAAAGTGAGCAGGTTGACAGGTCTAGATTGAAAACAAACATGGACGAAATTATAACTGGTCCAATGACTTTCATACAGATAAAAGAAGCGTATGTGCTCTTGCATTAAATCTATTCCTGTGTTTCTCGCCCTATCATTGTTGACACAATTAACAACAACAACGAGCTTCTTTACAATCTGCGAAAAAGGCCTTCGTAGCCCACAGTTGACATAGGCAAAGCTATTCTGGGGGGGGGGGGGGGGCTACTTCGTGTCGTACAATTAAGGATAGTCCTGCTCGTAATTTCAAATCACCCTCGCGCTACGCACTCGGCCAATTTGAAATCACCAAGGCATCTGTAAGGTCGCACTCTGGCAATAGACCGGTTTTTTATCAACCTCGTTAAAAGGGCTTTTCCCTGGCGAGGTCGGTTTTTATTAGTCATAGTACTCTAAAGGCGTTAAAAATGTCGCTCATCTAATGAAAGATTCCACCACTTTCATCTGTTCTTATCACGAGTTTAAAGAACGCTGCAGCATCTAATCCAATTTTCTTACTTTTCAACGCCTAATATCGACATCAAAACCTCTAACACAACTAAACAGAGATTGTCTTCTAAGTAGAAACAAAACTGTGAAGATACTCATGAACAGTTCTCAAAAACTAAAAAGGCCAACAAAGGAGTTTACGACAGGCTAGTTCGTATTAAACAACAGCGTTCTACCCGAAGATCACTAAACAAAAATCAGTGGTCAGCTGACGACAAAACAATAGAAAAATTGGTAATGTTAAGTAATCAGTTTTGTAGTTGTATTATTAAAGATAGTGTTAATATTGTATAACATGCCTAGTTGTAACTTATAATCGTTCAGGGATCGCGTTGCGGTAAAATTAAGTGCAAGTTTGTGTAAATTGTTGAAGTAATCGTAACGATATCATCATCATCATTATCAATCATGAGTTTTACAATTTAGATAAATGCGCAACCCGCATGTAGCGAAGCTGATCGAGACAAAGGAAGTTTACTTATTACGTTATCGGAGAAGCAATATATATAATTTAAATACCATAAATACCATTATGTGAGTTTGGGCTAATTGAACACTGACGAAGCAATAAATCACGGACAGCGGTATTCTGCAACGCGACGAAATACCAGTGTGTCGGTTGCTCAAACCGGTGTGCTCGAAGGTAAAAAATGAGAAGCTGGGAAATTAAACATTGTACATAGAATTTAACATATAGCCAGCCACATACATGTTTTTGTTATTTCTGAAACGCACATCCACCAGGCGTGACTGACGGATTTATGCTTGATAACCTTCAGTTCCTCGATTCATGCAAATTTGCCGTGTTAACTTCCACCCGAATGTGCCAAACCGTAAGACGGAGGATGAATGAGTGACTGAATGACCGAATTGCATAACCAAACGTTTTTTTAATCTGATTTTACGACCAGTCGCTAGTTATTATCAAATAGGTATTATGAAACTGACTGGGTTTAGTCATTGCTGTTACGCTGTGAAAGAATGCATGCTTGTTTACAGTCAGCTGTTTAATTTTCTTTGTTTAAAGTTCAAGTTCATTTAATGGTAAGGGAAGAAACCATTTAAAGATTGGATCAAATTGACCATGATTCCTAGGTGTGGCAATTGTTCTGTGTATAACGACATGAGCTTAAAACTTCCTTTACTCAATGAATTTTCCGCTTTCAATTAATGAGTTGAGCTAGTGGAGGAAAGATACTCAGTTCTTCCACCCGCATTAGAAGCAGCAGTTAGTAGAGTAATCATGATCGCATTTGTCTCGTGAACTAATCACAGCTCTTGAAATCGATGTGATGGCTGCTGCTCCATTAGGACAAGGCGCAAAGTCTACTCAAAGTTCCTCCGAGCAGGATGGGCCCGCTCCACGACAGCGGCCTCCAAAACACGGCAAACCACGGTCACCTCAGGTAAGCGCAGTCGAAAGAGCGAACGAGAGATAGTTATATGTTTAGGTACATACTTAGAAAACAGTTAAAAAGCTTAGCTCGGTGTCACTTAGGAACCATTTGGAGCTGAAGTGAACACAAATCTTGACTCCGCCAGCAAGCCTATGCCTGTCAGGCAAGAGCACAGATTTTTTGTCATCTGCTTGAGACTGACTTACTTTATCGCTGTCAGTAATCACTCGCTCAGAAGGAGATCGGATAAAAAGTGGAAAAAAAAGTCTTTGATCGTTCGCTTGCAGGAGTGTTTTAGTCGGCCACTCCACTACAAATTATGACAACCAAGTTGAAACATATCTCTTTACGAGGAACTAACTTTTTCAGTCCGGCAATCTGAACTCAACCAAAGTCTTTTGTTTCCATCCCAGTTAAACAAGGTGGTTTGCTTTTCGGTCCCTCGCCATTGGATAAAAAAATCATTTTGATGCAACTCTCTTTAACGCTGTCGAATTAGACAATGCATAAAATTTGCATTTGGTTTTTCCACTTAAAAACTGAAGGTTTGTAGCATTAGGAAACAGCAACAACTGCTTTAGATTGTTCTGAGTTACAAATCAAGCAATCAGAATTTTATCACAGTACTGGTAAACGATAATCTTCATTCGAGACATATTATCTACAGTATTTCACATACAATTTACTCTTGGAGCTGATCAATTAATTACCACCTCAAAAATTCGTCAGTGCCACCTAAAGCCGAATTGCTGAGCTTTAACTACACGAAACAAAAGGATTGTACTTAACAAAAATTATTTTCGATGATGCACTTTACTGATGGCTAAACTTGACACCAGGTGCCAGCTGGCACTTTCTAACACCTGTGCTTTATTCAGAAAGAAATAGAAAACATGTAATCAGTGTTTCTATTTAAACAATAGAGTGTTTCTGTCGAGGAACTATCGGCTGATAGTTGCCCCTTGGAAATTTGGTGTTCTTAAAACAAATAGTTGCCCGAGAAGCGAAGCTTCGGGGCAAATATGCTAGTTTTTAAGAACATCAAATTTCCAAGGGGCAACTATCAGACCGATAGTTCCGAGACATAAACACTCTATTGTCTTTATTGTTCACCACTAAATTTTCCGTAGCGGCTGCCTCAAAACTGAAAACGACAACAATTTATTCATCAAACTTTTCAAACCGCTATGGAGCGCTTAGGTGTTTCGTATTTTCCGTTGTATTCTCTTCAGATGATATTACATCTATACATGTTTAAAAAATCTTATATGTCAACTGTTGACTTCTAAAGAAGAACCCTCTAAAGAGGAAACTTCGAATCTTGAAACCTCTGCGCCCGCTTGACGTTTTATTGTACCGTAGTTTACTGCAGTTTTCAGCCTAAAAAATTACTTATCTTGCTCTCTTCTAACTAAAATCGACATGGGACGATAAAGTCTTATCATCTTATCTAAAAAAACTGTAGGAGAAAGCTGCCTTTGATGAGCCACTTTCGCCGAGCGGGCAATACCGTCTGATAGTCGCCCTATAGGGCATTCTATTTAAACAATAGAGTGTTTCTGTCGAGGAACTATCGGCTGATAGTTGCCCCGCGGAAATTTGATGTTCTTAAAACAAATAGTTGCCCGAGAAGCGAAGCTTCGAGGGCAAATATGCCAGTTTTAAGAACATCAAATTTCCAAGGGGCAACTATCAGACCGATAGTTCCGAGACATAAACACTCTATTGTCTTTATTGTTCACCACTAAATTTTCCTGTAGCGGCATGCATCAAAACTGAAAACGACAAGAATTCATTTATCAAAATTTCCAACGGCTATGCAGTGCTTACTTGTTTCGTATTTTCCGTTATATCCTCTTCAGATGATATTACATCAGTACATATATAAACAATTTCATATGTCAACTGTTTTAAAGAAGAAACCTTCTAAAGAGGAAGTCTCGAATCTTGAAACCTCTGCGCCCGCTTGACATTTTACTGTATCGTATTTACCGCAGTTTTCAGCCTAAGAAATACTTCTCTTGCTCTCTTCTAACTAAAATCGACATTGGGATATAAATTCTTTCCATCTTATCTGAAAAAACTGTAGGAACAAAGCTGCCTTTCATGAGCTACTTCCGCTGAGCGGGCACTATCGTCTGATAGTCGCCCTAGGGCATTCTATTGACAGATAGTGCCCGCGCAAGATCGTACCACGTGATCAGTTTTGACCAATGACGACAAAAGAAAATTTAGTGATGAACTATAACTGCTGATAGACAACAGTTACGCATCAGTGCACATCACGCATTACGTTTGAAACCTGATGTAACATTAATAAAACAGTTCTTTTCTACGCGTTACTTGACACTTTTTTCTTTTATGCAATGAGACTACGGTAAATTTATACTAAAACAATTAGACTACTTGCCCTCGTTTCTACGAGCAATAGTCAACTCGGCTGCGGCTCGTTGACTATTTGCTCGTAGAAAACTCGGGCTCGTAGTCTAATTGTTAAATAGAAGCATGATTTTTAAACCAATCAGCGCGCCATCACCACTGATACTTTTATAGCGGTATCAATTCAACAAAATGCCGAATTATTGATTAACAATTACGAATTAAAATTAATTCGACATGATACGTTACCATACCAACACTAAAACCTGTTACAAACACCCCTTATAGTGATCTGTGTTTTAATTTTGGTAATAATTAGCATGTTAAGTACGGCTTTCCGCGACGTTAAAAATTTTTGGTAGGGGTGAGCCTTTTCAAAGGTTGCTCTGAAACCATTCTTGCATGGAAATCCTGGTTTTGACACTATTCGTAGACATCGGATTCCCTTCATATGCCGCATAACTTCTTTAAACTTATTAAGAAAACATATTCATATGCAACCCAACATGTTGATACCTTTGTTTAGAAGAAATGCTGCCTCAAAATTATTATACAGCCATTTCTTATACTAAACTTTACCCAAAGTAAGCGAATTTGAACACAAAATTGATTAAGGTTAAAAAGATTGTACCTGTCAAAAATGGTTGATATTTTGTCATAAAAATCTTCTCTTCTAAAGCCATATGAAACCTTTTCGATATTTTTTATAGTTAAGCTGTAACAGAATAAAAAGCAGGGGGCCTCTTTGGCTATTGCGACCAGTTTTTAATTTCCTTAATGCTTTGTCGTGGTCTTTGTCGTGTCGGGCTTTCAAATTTAGGACTCATTTAGCGCCATTGCACCTGTAAATATGGTATACTGATAAAGAGTGGTGTTATCGTCCATCAATGTAACAAGCTGCAAAAAATTGAAACTTGTGAGAGAGTAATAAGAATTTTTATTCCTGTAACTGAATGGGATTGATTCAAGATCTTCCGGCGATCCTACCGATTTACTTAATCTCCTACAGGCACCGCAGGAAAAGAGTTCATGGATATACTCGACGTTCAAGAAAAGAGCATGCTGTCAATTCATCCGTTCTTCAGATGAAAAAGACCAAGGAAGGTCAGTGAAAAATGGTCCGCAGTGAGGGTAAAAGG
>JAHPZR010047150.1:0-7500 GCA_019787425.1 Platygyra sinensis | reverse complement strand
CAGCTGGGCAGATTATTCCTAGCCGTAAAAATAATAATGCCGTCTTTACTGCACATCTAGCGCGCTGGCATAAAAAATAAACAGACTTATCTACTACATGGTCATCCTGCATTCAATAATTATTGCGGATTAGCTATTGGGAAGGTACAAACAAAAGTTTCGTGACAACTGAACGATAAAATTCAAAAGCAAGCGAAACTGAATGCTCATTGTTCACGTTTCATCAATTTCCTACAAAGTAACGCATTAATATGAATTTGACCTGATTTTGCTGTTCAAGAATTTTTTTTTCAAATTATTCTAGTAGAATATAAAAGAAAGTGAGGGTTCCAACTTATTAATTACTTAACTCGACTCGCAAATAAAGAGATAACAAATTAGCTAAGTTTCGGGCTTATTTACTTGTATAAAAAGCTTCGAACTCATAGAAAAACAGCGATTCACAACTGCTTATTACGCAAAATCAGAAAACCTGGTTTCTCTTATGTACGATCGTTTTCAGTTGTTTCGTTCTCTTAGGGCAAACTGAATATCAAATGTCCCTCTACGGCTTAAAGGGGAAATTTCTCCCTTACAGAAGCAAATCTGAGCAGGTTCTTCCTTGGTGTAACTAGCCAAGCCTGGTCTTTATGCGAGCTGAATTCTTCGCTTCTTCGTGTTCTGACGATTTATTGAAGCTTTCTGAATCGCTTCCCAGGCTTGTGCTCTAACATTCTTACGAGATTACAAATTAGAAATCGCTGTCCAGCAAGAAATTTATGGTAAAATTTTTGCACAAATCCCTCTTTGCTGCAGAGCGATTTAAGAAAATGACGTCACGACAAAATGGACGCTCTGAAAATGACAGCAATCATCACAGGCTCTATGGATCTAGTGATGAGCTAGTAATGGTGGACTCGACCACCCTACTTTTCTAAGCTCGATATTTTCACTATACTGAGCTGGAACTTCATTCCATGAAGTGGTATGGATAAAAGTTATACGAAATGCGTTTTTTAATTCAAAAATGTGATTTTGCTCGTCATGACACTTGAAGGTGCGTAATACTGTCATGCCTTAATTTCATGTGTCCGGGTCAAAACGGCACAGAAAGTGCCACAAAATACCTTTGTTCAACTTGGAAGTGCTCTAAGGGCGTCAAAAAGAAAATATGAAGTATCTGATCTAAGAAATGTCCAAGCGTAATCATCATTTTGCACTTTAATGCCATTAAGGTTTTGCGTTAAAGGGGCATTGTCACGCTATTTGGCAACTTTATAAAAAGCCAGAAGGTGTCTTCGCATCAATTGAATTTCAAAACTAATGATCTAGTTTTGTGATTAAAGACTATTTGAAAGTACTGAAACTGTTTCCTGGTGCCTGTCGCTATGGATAGCATGGATGGAAATGGATTGATGCGACGCAAGTTTTGATGCTACGTGTTCCAAAAATTCTCAAGAAATTTATTATGATAAAATTCAATTGATATCTTCGTCGTAGCTTTACAGAAGCATTTGTTAATGATTAAAACCTCAAAGTAATGATTTTAGCACAGAATTGACGTAAAACAGCAAAATCCCTGTGACACTGCTCATTTAAGAGACTTTCATATTTTGGCTACTCAAAGTGTCAATCAAAAATGGCGATATGCCGTGCCTAAGTTTGTCAAAAGAAATGCTAATTAAAAATGTACATTCTCTCTACTGACATCAATAGCTTGGTCATCTGATGTTTCATAGGTCGCCCTGACCACAGGTGCCTGGATCATCACAGGCGGAACAAACACTGGCGTAACGCGTCATGTGGGAAAAAGCCGTTAAGGGTCACACTTTCTTGTCACGAGGTACACATACGAAAGACAAAGCGTCACAGCTACCTTTGATAGGAATTGCGACGTGGGGAATTGTGGAACAGAGAGAGAACCTGATCAACCGCAAGGTTAGGTTCCATTTTTGCAACATTGATTGCGGTTTCTTTTAATTCCCTTAAATAAATTACTTGTACTTTTCAACACAGGGCGTTGCCCCTTATCACGTGACCTCCAGTTTAAAGCGCAAAAGAGCCTGTATCGACAACAATCACTCACATTTCATTCTGGTGGATAATGGAACGGTAGGAAAGTATGGAGGAGAGATCGATTGGCGCGCCAATCTCCAAAACTGCATTGCGGCACAAAAAATCCCTAGAAGTAAGTATGTAATTGATGTCTTATATTGTTCTAACGGGCAGGAAGGAGTGGGGAAAAAGGGGTAAAATCGCCTAGCTGTCGCCAGTTTTTATTTTGCAGGTAAATTGTGTTTAAGTGGAAGTCGTCTGAACGATGGCATGATATTTAGCACTCTTTCTCTTGTTATTGACGTGACCGGCCTCTTCCGTATACATTGATAATTGTTGAAATATGATGTTATATTGCTTTGTACTAATACTTCCATTCGATGCCGTTTTTGTTCCGCATTATAGAACATGAAAACAACACTTCATCCAGTGATAAGTCAAATTATATCCCTGTGGTGTTGCTAGTAATTGAAGGAGGTATCAGAACACTCCGAACAGTTTTGAAATCCGTCAAAAGTGACCCACGTGTGCCTGTCGTGGTTGCTAAAGGGAGCGGCGGAGCTGCAGACATTCTGGCTTACGCTTTTAAGCTTGAGAGGTGCGCACTTGCTAAAGTACGAGAATTTCGATCAAAAAAGATACAGGCTCTGTGGTGAAAGCACTCGCCTCCCACTAATGCCGTATGTGGCTCAGGTTGAGTTTGTTGGTTCTTTTCCTTGCTCCGAAAGGTTTTTTTTTTTCGGTACTCCAATTTCCCCCTCTTCTCAAGAACCAACATTCCCAAATTCCAATTCCAATCCCGCTGACGTCCCGTCCTGATTATTTTAGTGATAACCAAATCTATACAATTGAAAATTGTTATACATCGAACCCATTTACAATTATATATATTAAAAACAAACCAAATAGAAACATCAACGTTTAACTTTAGAAAAGTCGCGGAATTTAATTTTTTAAATCATGTAACTGTACCCAAAAATGCTTTAATTGATGCATCATTTCATCTAACGACTCCTTAATCATTCAACAGCCCTGAAATGAAGGATGAAATGCTTCTTAATATGATAGAGAAAACCTTCCCAAAGAGTAGTCAGAAACAGCGTCAACGACTTTACGAAAAAGTATTCAACTGTGTGGCGAACAAGTCATATGTAAGTGGTTGAAGAAACATACCAGGTTGAGGAAGTATATGGGCATTTTTATTTGTATGTGTACCTCCGATATCATCATGAAGTATATTGTATTTACATTTAAGAAATAGGAAATATGCACCGTGTTTGTATCGAGTTTTATAAAATAACCCAAGTTACTCTCGCATTTTGATTGGTTCTCGCCTATGATTTATTAGCAGTCGAGCGAGATTAAGGTGGCTCAACACAATTTCTAGCACATTCAAAGACTTAAATTTTGATGTGTCATTATAACCACTCTTTATCAATTGATGCTACAATCATGGTATCAAAAATCTACCCAATCACTGGTGAACACGTTAGTATTATTTTCGTGCACAATAGGTTACCATAGCAACACTATGGCCTGCTAAAAACACCCTTAGTTTTAGCTTTAAGCGCTTATATTTCAACGGCACGGTGAAATTTTCTCTTATTATAGAATTTTGATAAGCAGGATGAGATGCAACTTTTGGCAAAGTTTGAAAAAATTTTGTACATGGGGTTTAGAGCCACCCCAAATTTTCGAAAATTTAAGGTGGCTCTGAACCATATGTACAGTTAGTCAGCACCAATGAATTAATTAACTAAAACAATACAAATTGATATACCTCCCAACTCAAATACGTTTTCTGATTGGAGGAGAACTTATCACGTGTCATTGGTCAAAACTCAATGACGCCCTATGGCGAACAAAACTTCATAACTCCCTAGGGAAAATACAACTTGAACTTTGGACTCGCACGTGATCAGGTCGTTCACCTTGAAACGAAAGCAAATTTGTTTGCCAGTCGATTCAAAATTGCAAAACAATATCAGATTAACAAAGGGGAAAATTTGGAGACAAAATGGGTCGCCCGCGTTTGGCAACTCTGTTCAGCGCCGCAAATAATCCCCGACCGCAAATGATCCCCAGACCGGAAATGGACCGCAAATTGGACCGCAAATGGTTCCGAACCGCAAATGATCCCCGCCGAAAAACGAGGAATGGCATGGAGTTTGGTTTCTTGGTTTTTTCTTATTTTTTGTTTTATTTTTATATTTATTTAGTTTCATCAACTAAACGATAAATTAGATAAATATAAAGAAATTAAGATTTAAACATAATTCTCATGACAGATTCATCTTATTTTCTCTTGACAATTCTTTTGAAAAATTACAGAAAAATTCAAAGCTCGTAGACAGCAATACTATTTCTCAACAAGCTCGATCGACAACAATAATAGATTAATGCTACGAAAAGACACAAAAATCTTGACTGGATTTAATTTTAATGGCATTTCCTTGTTAAAGGGAATCTCTGCTGTTGGCGCGAGTTGACGCTATGTTGCACCAAATAATGCCTTAATTACAAATTTTACTAGACATGGGAAACGTTACATTTAATAACAATAATAAAAGGAAGAGATTTCAGCTTTTAAATTTCCCGCGCGCCGCCATTTTGGATTTCATGATGTCACTGTGTTGCCCTATTGTTTCAAACAAAAGAACCTCAGCTTTCCAACAACAGAAAAAACGCAGTGATCATGAAACGTCATGAAACATAAATGAAACATATAGAATATGGTCAATTTTGACTTGCTTCTGTTTATGTTAAAAACTGAAACCACAACCCGAGGAACAAATTCCATACCATTCCTGGTTTTCCGATGGGATCATTTGCGGTTCAGGGTCATTTGCCGTCCAATTTGGGGATCATTACCGGTCTGGGGATCATTTGCGGCGCTGTACAACTGTACTCGTACTTCAATCGCTGTCGGCAGGTAGGAAAATAGTTACTGTTGTGTCATTTACAACAAAATATGCCGTTCTTCGTCAAATCAAACCCAGAATTCTTAAGTTAAACATTAGAAGAAGGCAAAACAACTTAAGGTAATTCCTCTGAAATAAAACTGACAATAGATTTTCGTTCAAACTTTGCCCACTGAATATTTATCATATGAGAACTTCAATTTTGAAATTAAAAAAGGGGTGCCCATGCTCATTAAGGAGCACTGGGGCATTGAAAATGCCCCATTTTGGCATTTTTTCATGCTCATCACAAGAGCGCATTCCCAGCAATAATATTAAATATTTGTAACCGAGACTCATGAGAACACGCATTAAACTGCAGTCAATACATTGTGTCGGACACAATTAAACTTTTTAAGTTTGATTTAGCCGGAGAAAGCTGAATTCTTGATTAAAATTTCAACCAAATTTCTTGGCATGGTTACCATAAGCAAAACAGAAAAGACCACAGTTTATCCCCTATTTTCGTTATTTATTCACTTTTCAGCGATAGACAGATCAGATTAGTCTTTCCCCAAGCAAACTTTATGATAAGCTGATTACAATGACTGGAAAGAAAGTTGGGGTGCCCGTGCTCGTTGGTGAGCTATAGCCATTTTTCAACTGAAAGAGCTCAATATCAAGTAAAATCCGCCATGTTTTCAGTGTGCGCGTGCACGAGAGCGCACTAAATGACAGTGTAAATGACGCCAAAAATTATTCGCAGAAAGGATGCGCAGTGCAAATGCGAGGAATGACCTTAATCATCGTCTTTATTTTTTGTTATCTACGAAGGAAAAGACTGTTATCGTGTTGTTTCGGTAGGATAGCTCGGTTTCACTGCCGCTCGTTCTGCAAGCACAGCCACCGTAGGCGTCAAGCAGATCATTTTTTCGCATTAATTAATGACTGGCCCCTCGGGAAACAGTGAGTTTTGCTTCTCCTCGACCCTCAATATTCTCTTCGCGCCTCGAGGAACACTGAGGATCTCGATCTGGGAAACAAATCACACCCTTGGGGTCAGTCATTAAGTACTTATTATACAGCTGATGTATTAAAGTCACTGGCTCGATGATAATTTCTTCTTTTCTGCATGTATCGGTATTCTTCCCCTGCCTCATTCTAATCTGTATCTTTCTCTTTTGCCTCTAAATATTTCAAAAATTATTTTTCGCAATGATCAAACCTTTCATCCGTAGGGTCCAAGTGTTTTCCTTGCACCATAATCCATTCAAATTGGGATGTTTCATTCACTCTTTTACAGATTACAATATATGATATGAACGAGGATGGTACCGACATTGACAGGGCGATTCTAAAAGGTCTTTCAAAAGGTTTGTTAAATTTATGGCGTATGCGACTCCAATTTTCTTCTAAGTTTAGGGAAACCTGTTACGCGAGAATCATTTTGATTCTACTGAAACCGTTCACAACGGTACTTAAGTTTTTTTGGATTCTATTTTCATACTGTTGAGGTTTATTATTATGGAGCCGAAGTAGTTCTAATTTGCAGTTTTAACTAATGTAGGAAATTTGTGCAGAAAGAAAACAAACAAGCAAGTTCCTGAGAGAGTGACCACTCTTGAGTACAGTGAAATTATGAAAATATGTAGCTAAATCTAAAAATCTATAAAACTATAGCAACTTTGTATTACTTTATAGCGCAAGGGGCGTCCCCAACTGAGCAATTAAACTTGGCTTTGACATGGAACAGAGCGGACATCGCTAAAAGAGAGATCTTTACAAAGGATCAAAAGTGGGAAGTAAGAAACACGTATCTATTGATGGTCGCTACTGCATATTAACGACAGATGAATGGGATTCGATTTTGAAGATTTTCTGTTTTCTTTTTTGTTTTTTTTTTGCGTGTATTTGAAATAGTTGAGTGCCTTAGAAGATGCAATGATGGACGCCCTCATTACCAATCGCGTTGAGTTTGTAAATCTACTACTGGAGAATGGCGTCAGTATGAGCGAGTTTCTGACAAGGTCTCGGCTTGAGAAGCTTTACAAGGCAAAGTCCGTGAGTAAAACGCAACACTTATATTCCTTTAAAAGTAAGGAACTTATCTTGAAGACAGCTGCACGCGTTTACTCGCTTTCAAAATCTAGCAGTGCATTTGGAAAAGGAGCCTCATCTTGTCAATCACCTGGAGTACATTTCAAGCTGGACGCAGCTGTTGCTTTCTTTCGTTCACGAAAAAACGTGAGAAACAAGGCTTGGACTAAGCTGGCTACCATTCTGTTACGAGCCTCGTAGTGGTACTATGATCAAATTTTTACCCCTTGATATTTTAGGTGTATCACATAGAACTTAAAATATGCAAATGGCATAGCTGATGACGTCATACACTCAACCCTATATTATATTGAGTATATAAATTTGCATCGAGGACCATTGAAACTTGGCAGGCTTATAGTTCTACAGGAACCACACCTGCCCCAGTGCGGCTGTAAAAGTTCTGTTCCCATGGTAACTCACTCTTTTCCAGCCCCCACCCTTTTGATTTCAATATGTTAATGATTTT
>JAHPZR010047148.1:0-24618 GCA_019787425.1 Platygyra sinensis | reverse complement strand
TCCTAAACCTCAGGCTTAGATCTCGAGACAAAACAATCATTCCTGCAGAAACGCTTATAATTGGGCAGTGATAAATTGCTGAATTGTATTACTCGGGGCTCCTCTGCAGCTGATTGCTGGGCTTGGTCTGCCATTTGTTTCTTCGTTTGGTGATGTTAAATAAATGACAGGAAGATTAACAAGAGCGTCATCGATTGTCTATTTCGTTTACTCTCTTGTGGTGCGGATTAAATATGCATACACTAGGAAAGTTACTAAACTTGCCAACCCTTGTACTAATTTTCATAACTAAAAAGTCTACCAAAATGTGAAACTTGTTTTAAGACGCGAAAAAAAAAATGGCAATTTCACATCCCTGGCGAAGTCAGGAAAGCTACAACGATTTTACAGATGTTGAAAATTTGGTGAGCCGCAAAAAGTAGCCATGTAAAACTAAAAATTTCAAAAGTGACTAACGTGACTAAATTTGAAAGCTTCAAATAAAAGAACCATAGGAGAAACAGGAGCCACTACATTAGATGAGAACTGAGATAGAATATCGTCAAATCGGGATGAAAAGAAGACCAGACTTTATTAGAGCTGCCCCCCCCCCCCCCCCCCTAAGGAAACTCCCACTCCACTCCACTCCACTCCACTCCACTCCAAACTCCCGCGAGCGGCGGAGAAGGAGTTCTGGTGAAGCTAAGTAGGTGTTGCCGTTCAATTCCCAGTCGCTGCTTCGCCCTCGTGGCGCTTGTGCTCTACGAGACTGAATCTCTTCGGGGCAAGTAGCTCTCTTGTTCTTTTGTACGGCTTAAAACATCAAGTCGGTTCCCTTGGGATAAACGGACCAATTTCCTTATTTTTGAAACGCGACCCACTGAAACTTACAAACACAGGATCTGTCTAAAAATATTATCGCCCGAGAATTTGAAGATGAGGCAAAGTAAGGAAAAGTGTAGTAAAATATATACAATGAGCTTGACATGTCTGAACTCACAGATCAGAGCTAATCTAAATTAACAGAACAATACTGGTCGTTAATGTGCTGTTTTTATAAATTTGGGGCGTATCCGAATACAATCATCCCCTTCGTCCCCCTCCCCCTGAAAGCCTGCTGGTCAACCAGCATCTAAATTATTTTTCTCGTGGTTTACAGCAGAACAAATTCTTGTTGAAAACTGACTTGTCAAGTTCCGTTTAATCGGACGGACGTTTTCACGGGAACTGCCCACCAAAGGTTCATTTATCCCAAAACGCTCTCGAGGGGAGAAGCCGAACAAAAAAAATATTTGGAAAGCTCACGGGGGAATTTTGAAGTTAAATGCTTCAGCTGACGTAAAAAAAAAGAAAGAAGATGTGTCCTATCTGCATAACATAAAGTTAGGGGCCAATTTGTTGACTTATTTACTGCAATACTTCATTTCTTGTTTGGAAATTCCACAAGACAAAGGGAAGTCTTACGTGACTCATCGCAAAAGATTATAAAGATTGTGAGATTGAGTTGAAAGTTCCCAGAGAATCCAAGAATTTCTGGATTCAAAACACCACCCCTATATGTGGGGGGAGGCGGGGGGGGCGGGGGGGATGTGATATGTTGTAGGCGGGACGAAAATCCACTTGATACAGCGGATCCGCTGCAGCTATTTGTGTTCCTTACACGTGAAACAAAAATGGGCTTGGAAACTCGGGTACATGAACGGGTTGTGCGAGAAACTGATTAGGATTGAAATTATAATGATCTGAGGGGGAAAAAAAAGACTTTTGAGTCTCAGGGAGGTTCAACAAGTCGATGGTTCAAAGAAAACTGGGATTTCGCTCTAATTGGATGACATAGTTTACATCATCTTCGTAGGTACCGTTAGAGCATCCTTTAACACAGATATAGCGAAATGCCCTTCTTCGTGGTAATTTTTTTTCTTCAAGTTTCAGATTCCAATAACCAGTCCGGGATCGTTATCATTTTTGATAACCTCACCAAAACAAACCATAAACCAATCGTTGCACAGGATTTCGTTCACGTGACGTTATTTGGTAGCAACAATGTATAATTCAATATGCCGGTCGACGAGGCGCTGCGATGAAAGGGGCTACTCACAACATCACAATGCAGCGTCATTGAATTAAATTTAGGCTTGCTTCATAATAGGTTATGGGATTATGGAATAAAAACAGAAATGTATTTAAGAAAACTGTCTTCATCCAAATTTACTGCGAATTTAATTTCCACACCGTGTGATATTTGTTCCGCGAGTAAAATGACACAGCGAAGGTAGACAACAAATATTCTGTTCACAAAAGCGTTGTTTATTGACACTAATATGATAATAGCTTCCATTTTCCCTCAGGCTTCATTTTCTTGGTAGCGGGCGAAGCTGCTTGTTCAACGGTCTGTAGTAAATATAAACGAAAAAGTGACAGTAAATACATCTTGAAGAGCTGCAACTTAATTTCGTTTAGTTTGCGTGATAACAATTAACAGTATAACAAAAACAGTTAATTCAACAGCCAGGCTCGGCGTAGTAACACGTAAAATGCAAGTAGCTGCTAACATGTTCACGGAATATTTGTTCCTCCTGAGCTAACATTTAGAGAGCTTAAAACATATCTGGCAATACAAACGAGCCGAGAGAGAAGAAACCTGGCAAAAAACAGAGGTGTCAAACTCTACAAATTTCACGCTGATTGCAGCGGAAGCCAACCTGACATATGACGTATGTCCTTCCAAAACCACAGGATTTTTGCTTAGCGAAATATTCAAAGATCTCCAGATCGTACCATACAAAAGGGGCAGATCCTTAGAGATATACTAGTTCGAGCAAAACTTTCTAAAGCGGCTATTACACGCGGATAGGAGTTGCGTAGGCCTGTTACCCCATTGTTGTCACTCGCTGAATCCAACGATATAAGCTTCATTATATTAATGACTGGTGTGCCAGAAAACTGACCTAGTTTGGCCGGCATTTCTTGAAAATATCTCAGGACCACGAATGTGTGGACATTGAATCTTGGACTCAAAAATATAGGCAACTTACCTTTTAATGCATTTGCCGATTGACCGTCTCAGGCGATAAAAATACCTCACGTACGTCAGGCAAACATTAAGCGGGGATGAATAAAATCGCTGTCCTCTTCAATGTCGATATCATGTCGTTCGAATTCAAGGTTGAATTTTTCCTTAGGTCTTGCAGAAGTCGTTTTTGAATCGAAGACGCAGTCTTGCCACAAAATCGACATAAATTTGCTGTTTTGATTCTATGGGTACCAGCATCCGCCATCTCAATACCTAGGAACACATCAATTACAGAGTAGATATGGCCGCCGTTAGGAACAGCACATCGCAAATCAAAACAACCTCGTGCACTTTTTTCACAGATCGTGCACAACACTAAAAACAGATTAAATCCCAAGTATATAGCGTGAAGATTAACGACATATTTTTTGTGATTGTCGCAAAAATCTGCAAGCAACTTAAATCTAATGACAAAATGAAAAACATACCTGATCTGTATGAAAAATTGCAAGCGCTGTTTCACTTTACGAGTAGCATTTTACATCATTTACGCTGGTCTTCAGCCGCCATCTTCAAAACAAGCGAGGCTCTTCCTTTCTTGGTACTTATCGAATAGAGTTATGGGTAAAACACCCGAGCATAATCGAACAAATAACGAGCAAAGCGAAGTGAATACGAAAATTCCCAATTTTTGAAATGGCCGCCATTATATGACGTCACATGGTTATCAAAAATGATAACGATCCCGGACTGATAAACTTATTGAAACATTGCCACCACTACCGTAGAATATAGGACAGAATAACTTACAGAGAAAATTTGGGCCACTATCCACCTAAGTATATTTATTTTCCTTTAGACATGTGGGCATTTTGTCGAGGACGATGGTCAGGGAAGAAGGAATGAATCAGAAAAGCAATTAAAATTGATAAATTACATCTAGAGATAAGAGAAAGGAATAAGACAAGTTTATTAAGTCACCAAGTTCAAGTGTAAGATGCAGTTTCAATGCCGTCGTGAATATTTCAGCTTCACTTCGCAACAGACAGAGTACACAATTAGCCATTAGGTTATTTTGTACGTTAAAGCCGAGTACTAGAGTACAGTAAATAAGTAATCTATTACATAAAAAGCCATGTAAAGCAAAGCACTGTCTTCTAAGTTTCTTCAATAATCGCTATCATTATGAAATGGAGCTACAAAAATAACAAGAGCTGGGCAACCACTAGGCTCGATTTCCAGCCGTTTTGTGAGCCCGCGTTCCTTGCCCCACACCACGGCTGGATCACTGGTCTACCCATTGTATTTCTTGACCAATCACAAAGAACCCTGCTCAAATCGAGCAGGCTTCCCTGTGATTGGTCAATTCTGTCACTTGTCTATCCAACATGGCGGATATTAGTACGGATGAGTTTTCTTCTATAAAGTGCGTGTGTGTTAGAGCGCTTCCATATCGAGAAATTTAGAGAAACACATCAGGAAGCCATTGTCAATTTGTTAGAAGGGAAAGATGCCAACAGCCTCAGAAAAATTCGTAATTTTCAGTCCTTCCCGATCATATGCATCTTCGATGTTGGGTAGATGAGTCTGATTTACTAGTTGTTCTTTGGCTACCTCTCTGCTGAACTCGCTTATCCATGACCGAGCCAGGGTCCTTACTTCAATAGGTATACAAGCAGCTTTTATTGGAGATGAGCAAAATGACGAAAGCGTTACACGCATAAAAGGAGCTGAGGGCGGTTTATTCATGTGTGCTAGGGACCATGGATGTAAACTTAATTATAACCGATGGCTATGTATCCATATTTACAAGTGCAACTTACAGGAAAACTTCAAAAGGCTTTGGCTGAGTTCCAGTAATGAAGCCCATTGTATCCGACACTGGTAAGAATTAGAGTGGTTTGTTTGTAATATTTGTCGAAGTTGATTCCAAATTGATGTTAAGAAAACACTGAATACATGAAATGTGGGTTTTATCAAAGCAAGTTCTGACCGTCCGTCACAATGTTTCACACTTAAAGTAATTGTGTAATACCTTCTGCTGGTTGAAAATAAAGGCTCATTGATTTTAATGTTCATATTGTCTTTTGATATTGCAGAGATATATAAATGACAAATACATGTTAGAAATGTACAATTCAGGTTTGGACCTTAATTTCTTTAACAATACAATCAAACCTATCCTATACTGTTATGGTATTATACAGTATCTTAATTTAGTTCAACACTGTTTATTAAGTTGTGACAACTATTTTTTCCCGTGATCATTCAAGCCTTTCAGCATTCTTTATGGCTTTATGTAATTTCTTTTAAACACACATATCAAACCATTAAATGGCTATTCAAAAATATTTTTTTTGAACAGGGGCTTTTCAGCCCAAAAAAAGAGAGAGCAAGCATTCCACAAATAGCTTTCAAGAATAAGTGAAATATATTCTCTTGAAAGAGGTCCCCTTTTATTTGTTGTGTGTAACACAACAGCAACTAAGAAAACCAAAGACAGAATATTAAGCCTTGGAGATGTAAGGGTTTGTCATTCTTCATCAGATTCTCAATAGAAAGAACATTGCAAATCAGTTCAAGTTGTCTGTGGTGATGCAAACCTCACCTTTGCCCTTTTTTCCTATCTCTTTACCAATTATGAATTTGTTTTTTACTGTCAGGTAAAACAGGTTGTCTTAAATGATACAGGGAGATCCAAGGTATACATAATGGAATGTCTTTCAAGCCAGAATTGATAAACAAAGGGTGCATTCCTTTGGGGTGATCTGGATCAGGATCAGTGATCCAAGATCTGTCTGGATCATGGTGTATCAAAGGAACCGATGAATCCATTCTGGTTATGGATTCATTGGTTTCTTTGAGGCACCATGATCCAGGCAGATCTTGGATCACTGATCCTTATTCAGATCAACCCAAAGAACAGAGCCTAAATCAGGAGAACATTCTTAGTCATTTAGCAAAATCAGATGGCAACATAAGAATTTTGATGGTGACAATTGCATATGAAATGAGAGTTTATAGTCAAGCCGTTAAAGTTATAATCCACTATGGTCCTTCATAAAAACATTGAAGCATACCACTATAAGAATGGCCCGGAAGGAAGTAACACACCTGTAGGTCCCTGTGAACTGCAGATTTCATGTTGATGTATTGTTCTGACAATTAGGAATGTACACACCACATTATGCCATAAGGATGGTTTACTATTGCATTTTGATGAAGATTTAAGGGATTTGGAAAAACCTTGCAAGCCTTAGAAATTTTGTAAATTATGTAAGGATGATTATAATAGTGATACATTTCAAAACAGACACCTGAAATCTCTGTATATGGCCGCGTTACTGTGCTTGAAACACTTGCATTTTTTACAGATGCGGACCACTGAGGAAACGGGCATCCCTCAATATTCTATTTTGCCAGGAAAACAAGGTCATTTTGGGCGATTTTTACTCGTAAATCTACTTGATTTTTGAAGGTTGATAATTTGTAACAGCAATTTTCCATAATTTCTAAAAAGAAGGGCTAACGCATGGTTATTTGCATAAAAACCGGATGTGACGTCACGGACAAGCGCTACGGACCAGTGATCCAGCCGTAGTTGGGAGGAGGACAAACAACCGGACTCCCAAAACGGCTGGAAATCGAGCCTAGGCAACCATTAACAAGACATCATTGTTAGGGGAAGGGGGGAGGTGGGGTGGGGCAGAAAAATCCTATCGGAAAAGCCCCTTAGGGAAGAAATGACAGGAAATCTGGGCAGGAACCAGGCCCAAGCTCTGCAGCCCATCCTACGAGGTAAAAAAAAGAAAATTCTTGTGAGTGGTGTCGGCCTAGAATGATCGCCCACGTTCAATCCCAAGCTTAAATAGTCAGTCGCCATTACCCATGATGCAACTACATTAGGGGACCCAGGCCCACGGCCTGTTGCTCCCGTGCCGCAGAAATATTTAATTTCAGGATATATCATAGCGACACAATCGCCAGAAATTCCATAAGTTGGAATAAAATTTGTGCTATTGAAAGGAATTCAATTGTGCCATCCTTTACACAGCTAATAGATTCTAAGCTGCGATACAGTTTGACTTTTCTGGGACTGATTTCATACTCGGCCTAGTCTTTTGGGTATTCGGTTTCCGCCGAGCGAATAGCACAAGATGGGTCCTGGGAACAGGTTGTGATGTCATGTCGACGCCTTAGAGAAGAGAAAGTCTGAGTACTAGGCTGGTAACTTCATCAGGATGGGTAGATTGGTAAACGATGTTAAAATTACCCAAAAGATTTCATTTTACTCTGTAGAGTGAAAACAGCACAAGCATTCTGCAAAATGCTACGTTTAACGGTGTATGGACAAAGGTAAGAGAAACTTTAATCACTGTTCAGTTCAAAAGGAAAAAAAAAAACACCACAGGAACTTGTACATAACGTGTCATTACATCGTCTATTGCAGAATATAATTTCTTGATCATTAATTTACGAAAATACACCAAAGTAAAACGAACACTAACTAAAAACACGAATTCAGATAAACTGTGAACAACTGCGAACTGAAACACCACTGATCTATTTATCGTGGAATTTGACTGCTGCCTTTGGTCAAAAGCTCAATCCTTAATACCAATACTTACGCAATTAAAAGTGTAAACAGTCAACTCTCGGCAAATTATCAATAATTCGTTAATTAGACGAGGCACAACGTTAAGTGATGCAGCGCGCAGTGAATTTTAGTAATATTTGAATGCACTATGAAATTGAATATAGTGGGTTTGGAAAGAATTTGCAGATGACTGATTAATTAACTAAACGTTTCTCGCCTCTCGAAATCGAAGAGAATAAACCAATAACAACTAAATATCGACTCTCAAAATAGCCGATAAGTCTAAAATAATAAAATTCAAAAATGAAAGAAAACCCAGCAACTTTAAATCTCCCAGCAGACCAATATTGTGTCAAGTGAAAAATTCAAACAGAGAATATTTTTCATTCTAAAACGATTTAGTCTCTAGACCGCAGCCAAGGGGTTGGCTAAACTTTTATTTCAGGCGCTAAAACGGGAACAGAAGAGTTAGCTTTCCGATGCTAAATATTCGCGCAACTCGCTAACTTGACTCCATTGTTCATATTAATGCAACAATGATGTTGAATTGAAGGTAGACTTTGCACTGAAGCGATCGAAGTATACGTAGGAAATTACAATTTCAAGGCAATATAAAACCTCGTCAAGAGTAATAAATTTCACAGAGTCACTACCGACCAGTGATTTGTTTCGTGCAAAGAATAGTCTTCGTAAATAATTGAGAAACAAATGAAACAAACATTGCAAAAGTAAACCGCGTTAAAATGCAATTATGAAAAGAAACATGTTTAATTGTATTTGGTGGCGTGTTTAATAATGCAAATAAAGAAGAAGATTGAACAATCCACGTCAATGGTATTGACATTTGACTGTCTTGAAACGTCAAATTTTCGTTGATAAACTGTAAACTTTTTGGACACTTAATCACAAAGTCCGGGCTTTCACATGATCCAGAGCTACTATTGTCAGTGACAATATTGAGCAAACTTTGGAACGAGCTAAAGGCGATTTTTTTCGACAACCAAGTTGAAATCGTCTGCGCCTTGACAAGTAGGATAAAAGAGGAGTTTTGAATTCAAATTCTTAATTAAAAAATAAAAGAAAGCAGTTGCTCTTGAAGTGCCAGGATAATCAGTGAGGGCTTTATTAATTTAAAAACAAGAAATTGTTACGCTTTCAGTATTAAATTTAAAATTAATATTATGATACAGGACTGATTCTGTCGACGGCAGAGAGATGGCATCTAAAAGTGAGTAATTATTAAAGCTAGGACTGAAAATACATTTCTCCTCCGGATAGATATTTGTTTCTCCTGAGGCCACGATAATAATCCATATCCCGGACTTATATCAGTTTTCCTCATATTTTCAGTCTAATAAATGCCATATAAATGAAGATATTTTAATTTTCTTCACATATTTGTTTACCGATGTGGTTTTCAACCGCGTCATGTAATATATTCTATCTCAACTTTAGCGAGCTACTATGCAGACCGCACATACACTGAGAGTCAAATAAATTAATAGATAAAAACAAAATCCAAAACAGTTGTAGTTACTACAAAAAGGAAACAGATTTGTGTTGGCTCGAAATTTAAACGGGGGCAAAGGAGCAAACCGCTACTAGTTTTAACTTGTTTGGCCCTCGATTATTCGCTTTACGGGCCACCTACTTTGCTCATGCTATCACGGCAAGATGAATAAAATACACGTATATACTAAGAGGCTGAAATTCGCCAGATAGTATATGGCGAATCTCAGCCCGGCTAGTAGGTGGGAAGGCTGATTTTTTTGTTGCTACTACATCAAGAATTTCAGCTCGGGCTGAAATATTAACCTCGGCCCCAAACATGAAATTGCGCTTGGAAAGTCTCAGGAGAATCAATATGGCGCCGAGAACACGAATCGCGAAAATAAGCGCTTTGCTTCTCTTGCAGATTAGCCTTTTGTTGGCGCTCAATTTTCACTGAACTTTTCAGGATGGTAACAACCTACAATGATGAAGGAGCTAAAACGAAACCTGTCTTTGGCTACGTATCCCGCAGCCAGAAAGACGTATTTCAATAGAGAGAAATATGTCCTCAGCCTCTTGCTGTCTAACGTACCTTGCATGGATTTCTTATATTATTTCTGAACTTTGAGATTAGAGAGACAATAAATAAGATTCTCTATTTTATCGACTTTATTCCACTGAAATTGCTTCTCAGCTGTCTTGTTTCTTGCTTTTCAGGAGGGGCTGAAATTTCGTTTCGATTATGCATGGGATTTTTTCAAACCGGGCTAGTATTTTCTTCCCAAGATGAATTGCGGTCTGGGCTGAATCATTTTCCATGTAATCTCATTAAGACGATTTGTTTTACAAGCCTGGCTGAAAGCCCGGCTAACCGGGCTGAAATTTCAGCCAGGGCTGAAATTCACCTGGTAATCAGGCCCCGAGATGACTCGCTTTCCATTGTCTTGCTTATAGAGCTTTTGCGAGCCTCTGACTAGAAGCATTAATTACATTGCAGTGGGAAATGCTGTTTTTCAAAACAAGTGGAGCTCGCTTGTACTGACTTGGCCAATTTGCTTTATTAATTTAGATGCTTTGAATATGTGAATGATAATATCAGTAATATAGATGCAAAATTCATTGACTACTGGCTAATGTGGCTATATGTTCTCTGATTTGAGCTAGAAAAGATTCTTTAACTTAATTATCAAAAGTATACATGGAGATATTATTAAACAAAAAATATATATATATATAGCAGCACCAATTACGTGTCTGCTCCTTAAAAAATGGGTGCACGTTGAGAGAAACGGCTTTATCACATGGATTAGTCGAATAGGCTTTTCAACAGAACTCGTATTTTTCAAGGGGAGAGGATATCGTTACGGCGAATTCTAAAAAAGAAACAAAGAAGTCTCTCAGTTCTACCTGCTTTTAGTACAAAGATACTTTTCAATTTATCAGGTGTCATTTTTGAGAATGTTCTTTTTATTTCAATTGAAGACTCTGTTTCTAACAAGCACAAACGCAAAACTTACATAGCCGACGACATTCGATCAGCACAAGCGAATAAGTTCTTCTTTTCCTTAATTGTTTGAAGCTTAAATTTTAAAATGATTTTAATGCTAGTTAACTTTGAATATAGTATTGAGCAAGAAACCCCTTACGTTAATTAACTAACACCAGCGGTTAACTGTATCTGATTTGATACCCAGCCATTGCCAGTTTATATTATCATGGATATATATCCGAACATATTGACAGAGGTTTCCTTTCAAGAATTTCGGACTTCAGGCAAAAGAACGAGAAAGACGGTAAAACAGATTTGATTTGCGCTCAACTCACACACCCGTTAACTTTTTATTAGACCTCAAGTCCAGTACAAAATTAAATCAAAATTTTTATGTTTCATATTTATTTGAGAAATATATCGTTTCGATTCCAGTCTTTAATTTACGAAACGCGTACTACAATTAATCTATAGAAACTATAATTCCAGAAACAGAAATGTTTTCTTGGTTAACAATAGACTCCTTACTATAGAACTTTTCGAAGTTATGCGCGAAAAGATTTACTTTCAAAAACAGTTGTGTAAATTTAATATCGTAGATTAAATAAAGAACAGTAGTGATAATAACGTGTTGGCGTAAGACTATTTTGCTTTTGACAAACAAGTCAAGATATCAGTAACATAACCAAAGAGGTCTAGCTTAACTCAAATCCTTCAGAAAAACAGAACTGGTTCATTCGACAAAAACTCCGTATCACCTTAACTCTGAGAAAAGAACGGGACATTCAGTTTGTTTAATGCATCGTAACAGGAAGTTAAAATCGTATTTTTTATTGGATAAAAACAAAGCAACTTCAGAAATAGAAATGTGGTTTTGGTTAACAATTAAGTCCTTACCACAGAACTGTTTGAAGTTATTTCATAAAAGTTCTGCTTTCACTAACGATTGCGTAAATTTAATATCGTAGATTGAATAAAGAACAATAGTGCTCATAACATGTTTGCGTAAGACCACTGTTTTCCTTTTTGACAAACAAGTCAAGATCATCAGTAACATATGAGAACCAAAGAGGTCTTAACTCAACTCCTTAAAAAAACAACAACAACAAAATTTCAAATTGTTCTTTTTTAAGTCTTTATCGAGGAATCGCTAAGGAAAAGTTATCATATCGCTACCGGTGCTTTGCAAGTCACTGGAAGGTCCGTGAGACAAACCTCTGTACAATCTTAACCTTGAGACACTGAAAAACGTGATATTTGTTTGATACATCGTAACAGGAAGTTGAAGTAGTATTTTGCTTATTGGATAAAAACAAAAGAACTGTCGTAAACATTATCTGTGATACGTAATGTACTATTGAAACAGCTCGATTCATGGTCAACAGTAAACTGGTCCAAACACGAACCAAAGTAAACACAAAGACTGAAAACTCAACTGCACACGTAACTTCTTATCATTCCTTCACAGTAAGTTGTTCAACAGGTGCTTGGAGCAGAGAAGAAATCTTTCGTGCTAAGAGGTATGGTGATTTTCTCTTACTTTCCTGCTTCTGTGACTAATATGTTTCTCAATATCTATTGTCACCTAAATGATTGAGGCCTTTGCAAATTTGGCACGTTTTGTCGATATTCCAAATTCCAGAAAAATTATTCCATGCCATTCTAAAATTAAGATAGAAAAAAGTTGCGGTGAAATCCCTTCTCTATAGTTTAGGTGGCTTTATTCATTTCTCCATTTGGCCAGAATTTCTCCAGTTCAAAACTAATGTTGTGAGTTTGCTCAAAAAATTGGGAATGATCCACATGCCTTGGTTGATTAATCAGCCACACAAGTGCAAAAAGCACTTGGAAAATAGAAAAATGTTTACTATTTTCTTTGAAAACAAGCACTATCCTTTAGAAATTCGCCAGTACCGATAATTGCCAATGAACTGCAGTTTGTCCGAGTAAAAGAGATGATATTCAATTTTGGCAGCATTGCCATGCAAAGACCAAAATCGGGTTTGAGCGCAAGACATGACAACAGCTTCATGGGAGTTTATGAATGTCACAAGTCAGTTTTTGAGAGTAAAAAAGCACCACTTGACCAAAGTTACAATTGAAATGGGTAAAAAGAGAGGGAACATGTCCAAAGCTATAAAACAGTCAGTGTCTTGAGGCTGGGAAATTCCACTATTAATTTGTAAGAAAAAATAACGTCTACGTAGGTCTTGCTTGTCTCCTTCAGCCCTAATTATATTGAATCGGTCTTTGCAGACCTTTCCTTTTTCAGCAAGCTCGTGAACTCGTGAAGAACTAAGAAATGGCCCTCATTTCACATAAAGTCTCCGTGATGTCCTTGTTTTTCCTGTCTGCCATGTTTTTGTTGATTTACTGTGTCACAGCAAACAACAAAACCAATCAACCGTCGTACAAAATGGTGAGTTAAAGTTTATTGCGTTACCTAAGAAATGTTAATTTCTGGTAAGAGTAAACCGACACGACAACTTTGGACATTACAGATGCATCCATGTCGCCCTATTTATAGCTTTGACTAAACTAATTGGACCGCAAAACATTCCGGGCTTTGCTTGATTTTACAATATTTTAAATTTAAAAGCCTCCATGAGTGCAACAAAGTTTCTCGTGATAAGTAAAAATTAAGTTAAATCTCTACCAACAAAATTTGGTTCGATTTCTTGAAAAGACATATCTACGATACCGTTTTATTTTTTTTTTAGTCGCAGCAATATCGCTCAAGTGATATTCATTGCTGCACTAAAGTACTGCTCCTTGAGAATTGCCTCACTGAAGAAAATTTTGTACGAGTGACTGGTGAAAACAACGTTGAAACATATGATTGTGAATCTAAATCACTCACAACGTTTATCTTATTCCAATCCAGCAGCCACCTGCTTTCTGTTATGGTGGTATCCCTGGTATGCACGGTAAGCCTGGGTCTCCTGGGGCACCAGGTCGTGATGGCCGAGATGGCCGCGACGGAGCCAAAGGTGACCAGGGCAGTCCGGGGAAGACTGGACCCCAGGGACCTCAAGGAACACCTGGTATCAATGGAAAGAACGGCCCCAAAGGAGAACCTGGAGTCCAGGGCCCTCCAGGCCGAAAAGGGCAGCGTGGAGAGAGTGGAACGAGTGGAATTCCTGGGGCTCCTGGTGTGATGTCTTACAAGAACTGGAAAGAGTGCGCATGGAAAAACTTGAATGACGGCAAAGATCACGGCCTGATCAAGGTAAGGGACGGACCATTACAAAAGTAAGAGAGGGTGGGTGCAAGAATTTTTTTTCCCACTCACTGCTTGTGCAGGATTTTTTTTTTCAGGTGAAAACCTTTTATTGAGACAAATATTGCTTTGTTTGGAACCGTGAAATTTTGATTCATAATCTAGGTTTTTGGACTTTATAAATTATTTTACATTCCCAACAGATCAAAGGATATAGGCCACTTTTTAATGCAAAATCTTATCGAAAGTGTACACAGCGAGAGAGGAGTAAGCCACTTGGAGTGGACGGCTTCCCTGTGTATTTTTTCAGTCCCTGCCCTCTGGAATTCCTCTGCCACAGCCCATCATAATGATGCCGTACTCCATTCACCACAACGGCCCCTCTGCAGTGCCCCCCACTCCAAAATGTCAGGTTTAGTTACCTTTAATAACGCTGGAAAGCAACTACTGCTACTGTGGGTAATGTAAAACAGATACAGGGCGTCCAGAAAAAGACCTAAATGTCACAAATTGCACGAGTATCTTGCAAAGCCCCAGTGACAGTCGAACAGATCATAAAACCTTCAATCGGAGTTCGAGAACTGTTAGCGCGCGTTTGTGACTAGCCGATCAGAATACTGCACTGGAAAACGTATTACGAGGAAACGTATCTGCTGCCTTTATCCTGTTCTTGAAGAGAAGACTTATCAGCTGACTTGGCAGAAATTCCCAAACTTAACAACCCGAGCCGTTGACCACTCAAACGAAAATGATATAACAAGAGAGGATCGACATAATTTTTGTCAAGATAATTCCAAATTCATGGCAGAATTAGGTGTATCGTGGAATTTGGAAGACCTAAACTTTAATATAGCCATATCCATCCGAACACATAAACAATCTGTGACTGTGAGTAGATCTTAGCTGCATATATTTCATTCGTATGTTTGGCGCGATACATGTAACATAAATAGCGCGTGCTGATATTGTTCTTTATATTCGAAGACAGAGCAGGCTAGTTTCATCACGGCAAAGCAACGAATTGGATCGGATCTACGCCATGACATCTTTATGGTATTTCATTTTCCGGGTTGCTGGCTTTCTTGTGAGTGTTACACCTGAATGTCATGTACAAGAAATATTATTCCATATTTATTCCAAGGTGCAATTTGTGGGTCTTCTCTAACATTTTGAGCTAGAAGCCGAGCCATCGAATTGCGACATTAATCACTGAGTATCTCGCTGAAGAGCTCACAAGCACCGTTGTTCCACATGTTGCTCTCGAAGAAAACGCCCATGGAATGGTTTGATTGTCTGAGTCAAACGGAGGGTTAAATTTTTGTAACATCCTATAGTGCGGGACACTATTATGATCTTCTGATTCTTTACGTTAAAGGGGCTCAGTCACGGCGTCTTGAGTTATTTTGAACATCGAAAAAAGATAACCGTTAAATTGAAGGAAACCTAAAAATAACACTTTGTAAAGATACAAAAACATCAAAGAGACGATAATAAACCATAAAGGAACAAGGATGGTTAAGGATGGAAAAGATTGACGCGGATTGGAAACAACGAATTTGAAAAGTTGTGCTAAGCTTTTCAAACGTGACTGAGCCCCTTTAAGAAGGCATTCTACAGTTTTAAGAGAATAAAATAGCCTATGTTCCAAGATGTTCCTTACTTTCGCCTTTACTCCTGTTTGCTTTGTCTTCAACACGGTTATATGCGTCACTAAACAAACTTATCTCCTGTTGCTCTGTTGAATCATGATAAGTCCGTTTCACACACAATAAACATAGGGACGGACCATTAGAAAAGTGATGGGGGAGGGGACTGGGGAAAATAAAAACAAAAAAAAGAACCATGCAAGGGGAAATGCTAAGAAAAAAAAAATTCGTGCAAAGAAAAAGATAAAGAAAAAAAATTCATGCAGAAAGAAGGTCTAATTGTGACTTTTATCTAAAATATAAAATTTGCCAGTGTCTTATTCAAAACATTTTTGGGGCCCTACCTCAGGCCCAGCTATATTATTATTAATAAATAAAGACATCTAATATTGTACTGAAGTGTTTTCCTCACACTGCATCAAATAACAAATAAAAGGTGACATAAATAGTGTCCCGCACTATAGGATGTTACAAAAATTTAACCCTCCGTTTGACTCAGACAATCAAACCATTCCATGGGCGTTTTCTTCGAGAGCAACATGTGGAACAACGGTGCTTGTGAGCTCTTCAGCGAGATACTCAGTGATTAATGTCGCAATTCGATGGCTCGGCTTCTAGCTCAAAATGTTAGAGAAGACCCACAAATTGCACCTTGGAATAAATATGGAATAATATTTCTTGTACATGACATTCAGGTGTAACACTCACAAGAAAGCCAGCAACCCGGAAAATGAAATACCATAAAGATGTCATGGCGTAGATCCGATCCAATTCGTTGCTTTGCCGTGATGAAACTAGCCTGCTCTGTCTTCGAATATAAAGAACAATATCAGCACGCGCTATTTATGTTACATGTATCGCGCCAAACATACGAATGAAATATATGCAGCTAAGATCTACTCACAGTCACAGATTGTTTATGTGTTCGGATGGATATGGCTATATTAAAGTTTAGGTCTTCCAAATTCCACGATACACCTAATTCTGCCATGAATTTGGAATTATCTTGACAAAAATTATGTCGATCCTCTCTTGTTATATCATTTTCGTTTGAGTGGTCAACGGCTCGGGTTGTTAAGTTTGGGAATTTCTGCCAAGTCAGCTGATAAGTCTTCTCTTCAAGAACAGGATAAAGGCAGCAGATACGTTTCCTCGTAATACGTTTTCCAGTGCAGTATTCTGATCGGCTAGTCACAAACGCGCGCTAACAGTTCTCGAACTCCGATTGAAGGTTTTATGATCTGTTCGACTGTCACTGGGGCTTTGCAAGATACTCGTGCAATTTGTGACATTTAGGTCTTTTTCTGGACGCCCTGTATCTGTTTTACATTACCCACAGTAGCAGTAGTTGCTTTCCAGCGTTATTAAAGGTAACTAAACCTGACATTTTGGAGTGGGGGGCACTGCAGAGGGGCCGTTGTGGTGAATGGAGTACGGCATCATTATGATGGGCTGTGGCAGAGGAATTCCAGAGGGCAGGGACTGAAAAAATACACAGGGAAGCCGTCCACTCCAAGTGGCTTACTCCTCTCTCGCTGTGTACACTTTCGATAAGATTTTGCATTAAAAAGTGGCCTATATCCTTTGATCTGTTGGGAATGTAAAATAATTTATAAAGTCCAAAAACCTAGATTATGAATCAAAATTTCACGGTTCCAAACAAAGCAATATTTGTCTCAATAAAAGGTTTTCACCTGAAAAAAAAAATCCTGCACAAGCAGTGAGTGGGAAAAAAAATTCTTGCACCCACCCTCTCTTACTTTTGTAATGGTCCGTCCCTTACCTTGATCAGGCCGTGATCTTTGCCGTCATTCAAGTTTTTCCATGCGCACTCTTTCCAGTTCTTGTAAGACATCACACCAGGAGCCCCAGGAATTCCACTCGTTCCACTCTCTCCACGCTGCCCTTTTCGGCCTGGAGGGCCCTGGACTCCAGGTTCTCCTTTGGGGCCGTTCTTTCCATTGATACCAGGTGTTCCTTGAGGTCCCTGGGGTCCAGTCTTCCCCGGACTGCCCTGGTCACCTTTGGCTCCGTCGCGGCCATCTCGGCCATCACGACCTGGTGCCCCAGGAGACCCAGGCTTACCGTGCATACCAGGGATACCACCATAACAGAAAGCAGGTGGCTGCTGGATTGGAATAAGATAAACGTTGTGAGTGATTTAGATTCACAATCATATGTTTCAACGTTGTTTTCACCAGTCACTCGTACAAAATTTTCTTCAGTGAGGCAATTCTCAAGGAGCAGTACTTTAGTGCAGCAATGAATATCACTTGAGCGATATTGCTGCGACTAAAAAAAAAATAAAACGGTATCGTAGATATGTCTTTTCAAGAAATCGAACCAAATTTTGTTGGTAGAGATTTAACTTAATTTTTACTTATCACGAGAAACTTTGTTGCACTCATGGAGGCTTTTAAATTTAAAATATTGTAAAATCAAGCAAAGCCCGGAATGTTTTGCGGTCCAATTAGTTTAGTCAAAGCTATAAATAGGGCGACATGGATGCATCTGTAATGTCCAAAGTTGTCGTGTCGGTTTACTCTTACCAGAAATTAACATTTCTTAGGTAACGCAATAAACTTTAACTCACCATTTTGTACGACGGTTGATTGGTTTTGTTGTTTGCTGTGACACAGTAAATCAACAAAAACATGGCAGACAGGAAAAACAAGGACATCACGGAGACTTTATGTGAAATGAGGGCCATTTCTTAGTTCTTCACGAGTTCACGAGCTTGCTGAAAAAGGAAAGGTCTGCAAAGACCGATTCAATATAATTAGGGCTGAAGGAGACAAGCAAGACCTACGTAGACGTTATTTTTTCTTACAAATTAATAGTGGAATTTCCCAGCCTCAAGACACTGACTGTTTTATAGCTTTGGACATGTTCCCTCTCTTTTTACCCATTTCAATTGTAACTTTGGTCAAGTGGTGCTTTTTTACTCTCAAAAACTGACTTGTGACATTCATAAACTCCCATGAAGCTGTTGTCATGTCTTGCGCTCAAACCCGATTTTGGTCTTTGCATGGCAATGCTGCCAAAATTGAATATCATCTCTTTTACTCGGACAAACTGCAGTTCATTGGCAATTATCGGTACTGGCGAATTTCTAAAGGATAGTGCTTGTTTTCAAAGAAAATAGTAAACATTTTTCTATTTTCCAAGTGCTTTTTGCACTTGTGTGGCTGATTAATCAACCAAGGCATGTGGATCATTCCCAATTTTTTGAGCAAACTCACAACATTAGTTTTGAACTGGAGAAATTCTGGCCAAATGGAGAAATGAATAAAGCCACCTAAACTATAGAGAAGGGATTTCACCGCAACTTTTTTCTATCTTAATTTTAGAATGGCATGGAATAATTTTTCTGGAATTTGGAATATCGACAAAACGTGCCAAATTTGCAAAGGCCTCAATCATTTAGGTGACAATAGATATTGAGAAACATATTAGTCACAGAAGCAGGAAAGTAAGAGAAAATCACCATACCTCTTAGCACGAAAGATTTCTTCTCTGCTCCAAGCACCTGTTGAACAACTTACTGTGAAGGAATGATAAGAAGTTACGTGTGCAGTTGAGTTTTCAGTCTTTGTGTTTACTTTGGTTCGTGTTTGGACCAGTTTACTGTTGACCATGAATCGAGCTGTTTCAATAGTACATTACGTATCACAGATAATGTTTACGACAGTTCTTTTGTTTTTATCCAATAAGCAAAATACTACTTCAACTTCCTGTTACGATGTATCAAACAAATATCACGTTTTTCAGTGTCTCAAGGTTAAGATTGTACAGAGGTTTGTCTCACGGACCTTCCAGTGACTTGCAAAGCACCGGTAGCGATATGATAACTTTTCCTTAGCGATTCCTCGATAAAGACTTAAAAAAGAACAATTTGAAATTTTGTTGTTGTTGTTTTTTTAAGGAGTTGAGTTAAGACCTCTTTGGTTCTCATATGTTACTGATGATCTTGACTTGTTTGTCAAAAAGGAAAACAGTGGTCTTACGCAAACATGTTATGAGCACTATTGTTCTTTATTCAATCTACGATATTAAATTTACGCAATCGTTAGTGAAAGCAGAACTTTTATGAAATAACTTCAAACAGTTCTGTGGTAAGGACTTAATTGTTAACCAAAACCACATTTCTATTTCTGAAGTTGCTTTGTTTTTATCCAATAAAAAATACGATTTTAACTTCCTGTTACGATGCATTAAACAAACTGAATGTCCCGTTCTTTTCTCAGAGTTAAGGTGATACGGAGTTTTTGTCGAATGAACCAGTTCTGTTTTTCTGAAGGATTTGAGTTAAGCTAGACCTCTTTGGTTATGTTACTGATATCTTGACTTGTTTGTCAAAAGCAAAATAGTCTTACGCCAACACGTTATTATCACTACTGTTCTTTATTTAATCTACGATATTAAATTTACACAACTGTTTTTGAAAGTAAATCTTTTCGCGCATAACTTCGAAAAGTTCTATAGTAAGGAGTCTATTGTTAACCAAGAAAACATTTCTGTTTCTGGAATTATAGTTTCTATAGATTAATTGTAGTACGCGTTTCGTAAATTAAAGACTGGAATCGAAACGATATATTTCTCAAATAAATATGAAACATAAAAATTTTGATTTAATTTTGTACTGGACTTGAGGTCTAATAAAAAGTTAACGGGTGTGTGAGTTGAGCGCAAATCAAATCTGTTTTACCGTCTTTCTCGTTCTTTTGCCTGAAGTCCGAAATTCTTGAAAGGAAACCTCTGTCAATATGTTCGGATATATATCCATGATAATATAAACTGGCAATGGCTGGGTATCAAATCAGATACAGTTAACCGCTGGTGTTAGTTAATTAACGTAAGGGGTTTCTTGCTCAATACTATATTCAAAGTTAACTAGCATTAAAATCATTTTAAAATTTAAGCTTCAAACAATTAAGGAAAAGAAGAACTTATTCGCTTGTGCTGATCGAATGTCGTCGGCTATGTAAGTTTTGCGTTTGTGCTTGTTAGAAACAGAGTCTTCAATTGAAATAAAAAGAACATTCTCAAAAATGACACCTGATAAATTGAAAAGTATCTTTGTACTAAAAGCAGGTAGAACTGAGAGACTTCTTTGTTTCTTTTTTAGAATTCGCCGTAACGATATCCTCTCCCCTTGAAAAATACGAGTTCTGTTGAAAAGCCTATTCGACTAATCCATGTGATAAAGCCGTTTCTCTCAACGTGCACCCATTTTTTAAGGAGCAGACACGTAATTGGTGCTGCTATATATATATATATTTTTTGTTTAATAATATCTCCATGTATACTTTTGATAATTAAGTTAAAGAATCTTTTCTAGCTCAAATCAGAGAACATATAGCCACATTAGCCAGTAGTCAATGAATTTTGCATCTATATTACTGATATTATCATTCACATATTCAAAGCATCTAAATTAATAAAGCAAATTGGCCAAGTCAGTACAAGCGAGCTCCACTTGTTTTGAAAAACAGCATTTCCCACTGCAATGTAATTAATGCTTCTAGTCAGAGGCTCGCAAAAGCTCTATAAGCAAGACAATGGAAAGCGAGTCATCTCGGGGCCTGATTACCAGGTGAATTTCAGCCCTGGCTGAAATTTCAGCCCGGTTAGCCGGGCTTTCAGCCAGGCTTGTAAAACAAATCGTCTTAATGAGATTACATGGAAAATGATTCAGCCCAGACCGCAATTCATCTTGGGAAGAAAATACTAGCCCGGTTTGAAAAAATCCCATGCATAATCGAAACGAAATTTCAGCCCCTCCTGAAAAGCAAGAAACAAGACAGCTGAGAAGCAATTTCAGTGGAATAAAGTCGATAAAATAGAGAATCTTATTTATTGTCTCTCTAATCTCAAAGTTCAGAAATAATATAAGAAATCCATGCAAGGTACGTTAGACAGCAAGAGGCTGAGGACATATTTCTCTCTATTGAAATACGTCTTTCTGGCTGCGGGATACGTAGCCAAAGACAGGTTTCGTTTTAGCTCCTTCATCATTGTAGGTTGTTACCATCCTGAAAAGTTCAGTGAAAATTGAGCGCCAACAAAAGGCTAATCTGCAAGAGAAGCAAAGCGCTTATTTTCGCGATTCGTGTTCTCGGCGCCATATTGATTCTCCTGAGACTTTCCAAGCGCAATTTCATGTTTGGGGCCGAGGTTAATATTTCAGCCCGAGCTGAAATTCTTGATGTAGTAGCAACAAAAAAATCAGCCTTCCCACCTACTAGCCGGGCTGAGATTCGCCATATACTATCTGGCGAATTTCAGCCTCTTAGTATATACGTGTATTTTATTCATCTTGCCGTGATAGCATGAGCAAAGTAGGTGGCCCGTAAAGCGAATAATCGAGGGCCAAACAAGTTAAAACTAGTAGCGGTTTGCTCCTTTGCCCCCGTTTAAATTTCGAGCCAACACAAATCTGTTTCCTTTTTGTAGTAACTACAACTGTTTTGGATTTTGTTTTTATCTATTAATTTATTTGACTCTCAGTGTATGTGCGGTCTGCATAGTAGCTCGCTAAAGTTGAGATAGAATATATTACATGACGCGGTTGAAAACCACATCGGTAAACAAATATGTGAAGAAAATTAAAATATCTTCATTTATATGGCATTTATTAGACTGAAAATATGAGGAAAACTGATATAAGTCCGGGATATGGATTATTATCGTGGCCTCAGGAGAAACAAATATCTATCCGGAGGAGAAATGTATTTTCAGTCCTAGCTTTAATAATTACTCACTTTTAGATGCCATCTCTCTGCCGTCGACAGAATCAGTCCTGTATCATAATATTAATTTTAAATTTAATACTGAAAGCGTAACAATTTCTTGTTTTTAAATTAATAAAGCCCTCACTGATTATCCTGGCACTTCAAGAGCAACTGCTTTCTTTTATTTTTTAATTAAGAATTTGAATTCAAAACTCCTCTTTTATCCTACTTGTCAAGGCGCAGACGATTTCAACTTGGTTGTCGAAAAAAATCGCCTTTAGCTCGTTCCAAAGTTTGCTCAATATTGTCACTGACAATAGTAGCTCTGGATCATGTGAAAGCCCGGACTTTGTGATTAAGTGTCCAAAAAGTTTACAGTTTATCAACGAAAATTTGACGTTTCAAGACAGTCAAATGTCAATACCATTGACGTGGATTGTTCAATCTTCTTCTTTATTTGCATTATTAAACACGCCACCAAATACAATTAAACATGTTTCTTTTCATAATTGCATTTTAACGCGGTTTACTTTTGCAATGTTTGTTTCATTTGTTTCTCAATTATTTACGAAGACTATTCTTTGCACGAAACAAATCACTGGTCGGTAGTGACTCTGTGAAATTTATTACTCTTGACGAGGTTTTATATTGCCTTGAAATTGTAATTTCCTACGTATACTTCGATCGCTTCAGTGCAAAGTCTACCTTCAATTCAACATCATTGTTGCATTAATATGAACAATGGAGTCAAGTTAGCGAGTTGCGCGAATATTTAGCATCGGAAAGCTAACTCTTCTGTTCCCGTTTTAGCGCCTGAAATAAAAGTTTAGCCAACCCCTTGGCTGCGGTCTAGAGACTAAATCGTTTTAGAATGAAAAATATTCTCTGTTTGAATTTTTCACTTGACACAATATTGGTCTGCTGGGAGATTTAAAGTTGCTGGGTTTTCTTTCATTTTTGAATTTTATTATTTTAGACTTATCGGCTATTTTGAGAGTCGATATTTAGTTGTTATTGGTTTATTCTCTTCGATTTCGAGAGGCGAGAAACGTTTAGTTAATTAATCAGTCATCTGCAAATTCTTTCCAAACCCACTATATTCAATTTCATAGTGCATTCAAATATTACTAAAATTCACTGCGCGCTGCATCACTTAACGTTGTGCCTCGTCTAATTAACGAATTATTGATAATTTGCCGAGAGTTGACTGTTTACACTTTTAATTGCGTAAGTATTGGTATTAAGGATTGAGCTTTTGACCAAAGGCAGCAGTCAAATTCCACGATAAATAGATCAGTGGTGTTTCAGTTCGCAGTTGTTCACAGTTTATCTGAATTCGTGTTTTTAGTTAGTGTTCGTTTTACTTTGGTGTATTTTCGTAAATTAATGATCAAGAAATTATATTCTGCAATAGACGATGTAATGACACGTTATGTACAAGTTCCTGTGGTGTTTTTTTTTTTCCTTTTGAACTGAACAGTGATTAAAGTTTCTCTTACCTTTGTCCATACACCGTTAAACGTAGCATTTTGCAGAATGCTTGTGCTGTTTTCACTCTACAGAGTAAAATGAAATCTTTTGGGTAATTTTAACATCGTTTACCAATCTACCCATCCTGATGAAGTTACCAGCCTAGTACTCAGACTTTCTCTTCTCTAAGGCGTCGACATGACATCACAACCTGTTCCCAGGACCCATCTTGTGCTATTCGCTCGGCGGAAACCGAATACCCAAAAGACTAGGCCGAGTATGAAATCAGTCCCAGAAAAGTCAAACTGTATCGCAGCTTAGAATCTATTAGCTGTGTAAAGGATGGCACAATTGAATTCCTTTCAATAGCACAAATTTTATTCCAACTTATGGAATTTCTGGCGATTGTGTCGCTATGATATATCCTGAAATTAAATATTTCTGCGGCACGGGAGCAACAGGCCGTGGGCCTGGGTCCCCTAATGTAGTTGCATCATGGGTAATGGCGACTGACTATTTAAGCTTGGGATTGAACGTGGGCGATCATTCTAGGCCGACACCACTCACAAGAATTTTCTTTTTTTTACCTCGTAGGATGGGCTGCAGAGCTTGGGCCTGGTTCCTGCCCAGATTTCCTGTCATTTCTTCCCTAAGGGGCTTTTCCGATAGGATTTTTCTGCCCCACCCCACCTCCCCCCTTCCCCTAACAATGATGTCTTGTTAATGGTTGCCTAGGCTCGATTTCCAGCCGTTTTGGGAGTCCGGTTGTTTGTCCTCCTCCCAACTACGGCTGGATCACTGGTCCGTAGCGCTTGTCCGTGACGTCACATCCGGTTTTTATGCAAATAACCATGCGTTAGCCCTTCTTTTTAGAAATTATGGAAAATTGCTGTTACAAATTATCAACCTTCAAAAATCAAGCAGATTTACGAGTAAAAATCGCCCAAAATGACCTTGTTTTCCTGGCAAAATAGAATAT
>JAHPZR010047145.1:0-14708 GCA_019787425.1 Platygyra sinensis | reverse complement strand
TTGACCGGTCACGTACGCGGTTTCCAAATAATTAACTAGAAAAAAAAATGTTTGCTTTATTTCTGAAAAATATAAACAGTTAAATCATAAAATATCTCAGCAGCTTGTAGTTACAAAATAGGACGCGGATTTTTCAATTTTTTAAAATACGGAGAAAAAATCTACGTGTGGACAGGGCCTTGGTGTTTTTTAAATAGTGAAAGTGTTTACAACCAAAATTGCATCCAACGTAAGACGTAAATTAAGATAAAACTGGGCAGAGTAACTACGGTTAAATGAGCATTTCTAATAAAATCATATAGGGAGTTTTGATTGTTGTTATCACTGGCAGCCCTGCATTTCAAGTTTCATGTTGAGTAGAATGCAGTCTCAGCCCATTGCCTCTGGAAAAGCAAATTGCAAACATATTTAAGTGATACTTTTGGCGATTAAAACATTTATGCTCGTTAACAACACCTTTTTGTGCATATGAGGCGACATTTTTGGCTTAATGGGAAAATTCTTCAAAATAAGTATTTTCAATATTTTGACCGGTCAAAAGCGAGACATGACCGAGCTAAAATTGGTTTGGCCGGTCAACACGACCAGCCACCGTTGAAAAATTATTTTGAGCCCCGAGATATTGCATTTATCATGTCAAGTTCACAAGCTATTGTGAATTGATTGAATGCTCTCGACCAATCAGATTTTTCATAGTCAGTCTGATGCATAATAATGGCTGACAGCATACATGTACGAGTAGCTCACCCCATCAGATTGCAGCATTTACACCCACATACTTGTAAAATTCTACTTAAGGTGGCCGAACACAGTTTTCAAGTGCCTATACCTAATTCAACATTACGTTTAAACTATTTATGCTTTGGCGCCCGTTTTTTGCAAGAGCCAAGGTTAATTACAGAAGTATTTATTCTCGCATTTTGGCTAGGGTGTGTGCTGTTGCCATGGCAACGGGGCTGGTTAAAAACAAGGCTTAAATAATGGTTTTTGTTTATTTAAAGAAATCCAGTCGTTAGATTGTTTTCATCTTTTGCACACTAAGAATTGACATTAAATCCCTTCTGTCAACACTGTTCTAATAAAATTTTGACATAGGAGATTTTCGTAATTCGCCGTTAATCGTTTTCTGTATTATTAAAAATTCCCTATGTCAAAATTCAGATTTTTCATGATAGATCATTCACGTGGTCTCTGAACTATCTTTTTGCCAAATTTCTTGAAATTCTAACGACTAGATCGTTAGAAATCGGCATGTTTCTGCTAAAGCAATCGGTCTCAATTTTTCGTGCAACTGCGCATGCGTTGCATTTAACTGGGTTCTTTCGGTAAAAAACAAAAGCTGAAAATTGCTGGGTTCTTTGCATCGTTACCTTTTCTAATATATCTTTGTAATAAAAGACTAAAGCCATTAATACACTGCGTTCAATTATAGAGAAAAATAACACAGATAGTGCGGGTGTTGAGAAAATAAAATGATCGCTCTATTGACGGCATGTTTGTTTTTTCAAATCCTTGTGCACGTGCTGAATTGCATCAGCAAAAGTTCGCGCGAAAACTGTGTTCGGCCACCTTAAAGAACTATATGTAATAACAACTGATTATGTTATGATTTTGGCAGGGCAGCCCAAACAGGTCAGCTCAGTTAACGTTCTCTGCTTAACGTTCCCATTTGTGTAACAAGTTCACGAGAGTGGGTCAACAGTGGTAAAAAATATTTTACCACGAGAGAAGATTACATGGATCTCCTTTTGACTGAGTATATTTGAATTCTTCCCCACCCCTTCTTAGTAAGTAATTTTTCACCATGTATCCCCCTCCCCTGTCGGCTAATTATCGAAGTACTGGCAAGAATAAGAAATTAAAAGAACATAAACAATATCAATACGCAGGTTGATTTTAAAACTACCAAATTTGAACCATCATTTCCGTCGCTGGCCTCTTTTCTACTGATTATACACATTTACTCTTGCGACTTCTTTCTATTTGACCTTTTTCTTTTTTTCCTCTTTCTTCTTTTTTATTTCGTTTTCAATAGTTTCCACATCAAGGGAGCGCGCGTCTTTCTCCTTTCTGCATTTTTTCTTTCCCTTGTCTTTTGTTCCCTCGGCTTCAGGGAGTGATTCTTTACAAGTTTTCTCCTTGTTGGAATTCCTAGCTTTTTTGAGATTATTTTGCTGATTGTTTTGTTCTTCAATCTCGCACAACATTTCTAAATCTACAGCAACCGTACCTTTGTCCTTTTTCCTCTTTTTCTTATCTTTTTTCTTCCCACCTTTCATCGTCTCTTCAATTTCTGAACTCTTTACCATCTCATTCTGTATTTCCTTAATTTCACAAGTTTCTGAATCAATGATCTTCTGTTCCATTCCTTTCTTTTTCTTGCGTTTTTCTCGCTTTGTTTCCTTCAAGACTTTACATTCCTTGTCTTCGTCAGATTCTCCACCCTCCACTTCGGTGTTCTTTTTATTTTTCTTCACCGAGCATTCATTCTTGTCGAAATACAAGCTAGTTTCGTCGCTTTTCAATTCACAAGCCTCCAAAGCAGATTTCCTTTTTCTTCCCTTCTCCTTCTTTTTCTTTGTTTTAAATTCTTCTTCAGCTAACTCCGAGCCATCTTTTCTAACTTCACCTGTAACCATTTCTCCTTGAGCTTCCCTCTCTCCTCGCATTTCTTTTCCCTCTCTAGCTGCCTTCATCTCCTTCATTTTCATCTCAAAGTATTCCTGAATGCTCTGCCCGGAGTTTACAGTCTGCACACCGTGAAACGCTGGCGGTGGACAAGATGCTGTGCTGCCGTCTGATTCTTCACCCTGACAAGAAACAAAAACCCTTGTTTAGACCATCAGTAAAAAAATTCAAAACACTGTGTATACGAAAAAGAGTGCAACAGATCCTTTAAGCTGGCAATTATTGAAGACTTTAATGCAATTATTTTGTAAATGGCTGAACAATCCTTTGTACATTTTCTACTCCTGCCACAAATTGACAAAGCAAAGCTGGCTGCTAACTCAAATTCCTCCTCAAATTCAAATTTTAGGCTCCTGACTTATGTGTTATTTAGAGTTATGTTAAGCTGATTCACTAAAAGATTAAATTGTGATATCAAGAATGCGATGTAGTCAAGAGCAAGGTGGTTTTCTTTGAGTTCCAAAGGCTTTCTAAACCCTTCAATCTCTGTACCTAGCTACATGTGTGTGAGCAGACAAGATGTCCAGAGTGTTTTATCACAGTGTAATACATGGCTTAGGCTTCTTCATTTGCTTCATGATAGGTCATGTGCCGCAAAATAATTTTTCTACGTTTTATACTTTGATAAACATGGGTTTTTGACCAATCACAGCACACACAGTATCCTGCCTATATTATAACATGCAATAAAGATCTTTGTTAATATCCAGCCACCTTCGCCTTATGCATGGCCAATAACTCATAAATATAGAACATCTGATTACCTCGGGAAAATTGCCTCGATCAAAAATCAAATTCTTGCAAGGAGGACTACAGAAAACCTATGATAAACATTAAGGAGAATTTTGAACATTATACTAACCTCAGACTGTTCTTGAGGAGTTCCAGGAACTGACTTACTACGCTGGCCAAAGATGCAAGCCATGTCTTCGGCTGATTTGGAAGACAAGTCCTTGCTCTGGATAAAGCGATTGTAACTGGAAGTAGAAAATTAAAGAATCAGACAGTCAGTTTGTGGTATACTATACACTTGTAGATGGTACAATAATCAAATAATTGAGCCTGTCATAATTATTTCATACATGTACATGTAGCTGAGGCTCAACCACTATAATACAGTAAGAGTGAAATCTGTGTCTGGGTTCAGTGTCTTATCTTGCCAGAGTTTCTGAACTCCAAATGGCACAATCCAAGTTCATCAGTAACTGAGTTGACCGAGTAGTGTTCTTCTGCAATACCTCTCTTTCAGTAATTCGCACCAGATGCATACATGTAGACGGCTACTGGCAAATATGTTGATGGGAGTCATCCTGTCATGGACTATAAATTCAGGGGGGAGTAGAAACGGTACATGAACTCCTAGCCGCTTTTTGTTACTTAAACCAGGCCAAGGTGAAGCTCTGACATGGTGGGTCGAATGGCCCAATGAGCGAGTTCATACTAGGTACATAAGTAGGCCTTAAGTATGCCATAAGTATACTTGGAGTGTGAACGGGGTTTATTTTGGTTAAAGTACCTTACTTTGTAACCTTGGAAATGACCTATCCTCAAAGAAGCCGAAGTACGCTCTCAAGTCTAGTTTTACAGTGCTGGAATGCGTGCTTACGCACTATCAAAACATTCGAAAGCGATAACACGTCAATCAACTAAACGGCGGGAAAAGCTAATGCACGCAAACCTTCTTGGCGAAGCAAAAACATGAATCACAATGGAAGCCGACATCCTTTCTCACCAGCAATACCAACTTTCCTTATCCAAATTGTAATCCACCGCTTCTATAACTGTTGCCAGTTGCAAGTCACCATAATGCTAAACCTTAAGCAACATCAGACGATTTCTCCAGCTAATTCTAAAGGCTTCCTCTATCAAAGCAAAGCAATACAATTGTTGAAGCATGAAAGACCACTGTCGCAAGAGAAGGGAAGTAAAAATCAAAATAAGACATGCTATTCGAATTCGAACATTTCGAGGTCGCTTGGTGAAAGTTGGAGTGTCTTGTTATTTGCTTTGGCGGATTTTGCCCCGTAGTTTGATTGGCAAGCGATCCCGCAAGTAGCATACTTAACAATTTAGTATGAACGCTTATCTTTAAAAGTGAGTATCGACCGTCTCAACTTCACTTGAGTTTTTATGTTACTTAAGGCATACTTGGGCCTTAGTGTGAACTTGCTTAATACAAAAAGAAAAACATAAGTGTAGTTTGCCCTTATCTGTATATCAACCTTCAATTTCAATGTCAAACAACAAAATTTATGATCAATGTTCAATCCTCGATACCAATACATTGTCACACAGGCATGGCAGGTGATGAAAATAAAGAAATTCATCAACTACATGTGCAGAATATTGTTTTGATGCAGTATTAAACATTTAAGTTAAACATACAGTATATGGCAAAACTATCACAACTTAGGAAGATACTCACAACACTCTCTTTCTGGATTGCCGGGCTGTCTTCTCCATTTCATGCTTCTTTTTTTTCTTTGTTGGCTTCTCTCCCTCTGTATTGAACAAAATAAGCAAATTAACAAAAATCTCATTTTTCCATTAAAGAGAGAAATGTGGTACAGTTGGACCCTACTCATTCAAACTCAGTTAATTTTTAACTCAAACCATTTCCCTCAAATTTGCCCTTTCAATCACTTACTATGATAAATAAACAGATCTCTGTTGCTGCATTTATTTCAAAAACCTTTGAGAGAGCACATTAATTACCGTTGTGAGTTATTTTAAAACTAAATACTGATCAGACCTGGTAAACTTGAACCCCCACTACTTAGAGCTATTTTGTTTCCCTCAGAGTTTTAAATAGTGCAGTTCAATTATATTAACAGCTTGCCAGAATAGCAATGTTAGAAGCTGCTGAGCCTATGCATGCATACTTGAATCAAAATACTGTGCTTTGCAGGACAAAAAAGTCTATTATCACATAATTCCTTTTAGGGGACATGTGATGATTAATAAGTTGTCAGACTCCAGTACTGGGAAACTCACCATCACCATTTTCTGAATGATTGTTAAGCTGTGACAGCAGATCATCAAATTCCAGCTGGTGTGACAACCAGTTATCTTCATTAGACTTATTAGCTCCCAAACCTGAATGAAGAGATTATGATTATCATAAAAATATGATCAACTTTTTCACTGTCCTCATTTATCAACGACACTTTGTCTTTCACTTTGTACATGCACATTCTAATTCTAAGTAACTAGTGTTGTTTCACTAGTACACTTACTACAATATACATGTAACTGTTTATCAACCTAAAGTTGATAAAAGGGAATATCAATTAACTTCAGTGGTGAGTTTGCCAAGCTGATGCTTTGAGCATCAGGCAAAGTTACTTTATCACTATGCTTTGATAAAGTGCTGGCACTCAAAATGTCAGCCTCACAAACTCACTATAGTACAGTGGTTCATTTATCATTTTAAATAAATCATGCATGGTACTTCTAAGTTGGTTGTCTGCACATTCTTTCAAGAAATCAGTATGCTACATCTTCAGTGTAGCACAGTGTATGCGTATCAGGACAAAGATAACTGTATGCACTAATAAATTACTGTTGAATCTGTTGGTGAGAATTAAGACAATTGTTGTCACCTATGATAATTAAAATGTACCCTTGGGTGCTTTCCATTCGATGAAAAAATTCCTTAAATTCCAGATGGGGGAGAGATTGGAATTCTGAAATTTCATTCCAAAACTCTGGGTGTACTCATACCTTGTGACATTAGCCTACAATTCTGGAAAATCAGAATACAGTGGAACCCTGTGCTACGACACCCACTTAATATGGACACCTGCTTTATATGGACAGTTTAGTTTGCCCGACAAAAAGCTCATATATTTTCTCTAAAATTAATCTGCTTTACACAGACACTGGGTAATATGGACAACAGAAGTGATTTTTGAACTCATCAGGAGAACAAAGAGGTATTGTACCCTTAATGTAGTTAAGGACTCCTTGTACATTCCTATGCATGTAAGAGCTTTCTACACTGATAAAAGTAATATTATCATCCTCACCTAATACATCATCTGTTTCAAATTCAGAGTCATCAAGCAACTCCAAACAAAGTAAAAAATGGTTAAAAGGGCAGAGAGTGCCATTTTTTTTAAATTTTGTGTTTTCATTCGAAACTTGGGACGTGGTGACCTGGACACAGATTAGTCTCAAGAACTGGAAAACACCATTCCATTCATCACGTAAATTACCCAGAATTTCAAATTGGAATGTTTGGTAAAAAGGAAAGCGCCCCTTGTCTGTCTATTGGTCCATTTTTACCTAAATTGTCGCGTCTCTTTACAGACTTCACATGAGTTGTAGATCCATCTTCCTTAGCGCCCAGTCCTTTACCACTCTGCCATCCCATTTTAGTTAACATCTGGTAGCCAAATCTGCTGGTATCTGATAACAAATTGAAAATACAATTTTACTCAAACTGTCCTTGGTTGTTTTTCAGCTAGTTGAAAAACCCTCTGTGAAACTCATGTGATATCATTCCCTCTTATCTCTCATCCAGCAGAAACAAAAGGGAATCTCTGTCTTGATGGTGATTACTGTATCAGCACAATTTGGAATTTAACCATAGCCATAGTCAACTGAAACCCAGTCAAACTGTATTTTAGTCAAACTCAGTCCATGGACTGAGTTCAACTGAGTTTGGCAAATGCACCAAATCAAACTCACACAAAAGTAATTGCACAATATTGTACTACATCAAACTTTTGATTTCTGAAGTCTTGACTTTTGTCAAACTGGTATTGAGATTAATAACAAAATTTTTTGAGGCTTGAGTTACTTCAGTATAACTCGTTTTTTCCTGTTTTCAAGACATCATAACAGAATATTTGTTATTTTGAGAAACAGCACCACACTTTGTAAATTTAACAATATGTTTCGACAGAAACTTCTGTCACCTTCAGCTTAAATCACAAACTACAGAGTTGAATAAATATGTATGTTGTGGTTTGAATTTTTTTTTGGTTTAATTTTTTTTAAACCAGTTTAAATTTTTCAAACTGGGTTGAAATTTTTCAAACCAGATAGAAATTTTCAAACCAGTTTATTTTTTTTTTGTCAACTATCTATAAAAAAACGACAATAACTCTTCACATTCCTCTATCCTATTCTCTCCTATTCTCGCTGAGTTCCTCCTGAGTTCTGCCAGCTACTCTACGCCTTTCCCCAAATATACTAATTAACAGCAGGTTTCACTTTTTTTTCCTTTTATCCCGTACTCACCAGGATTTAAACCGCCAACCTCTGGATCTGCTTCCCACTGTCATTACCACTTGACCATGAAAGCAATGGATGCAAGAGCTCTCATACTTGTTTTAATTATCAGTTCATCACCCCAAGCCCCTCTCATATAAATTTTAATTTATTCATAAATACAAATAAGTTTTAATTTATTCATACATGAACTTTGTCTTAATTTAATACTAAGAAGGCGCAATTCCAAATAAGTAGTTAGGTAGGCCTAATCACTAACCTGAGAGCTCAACCCAAACTACTAAGTCATATGCAAAGTTCCCAGCCTAGCATCAAAGCTAACCATTCTAATTAAGTGCTTCGGCCTAATCACTAACTTGAGTGCTTAACCCAAGTTACTAAGACACCTGCTCACATTCTGATCAAAATTGAAAATTAAACTGGTTTAAAAATTTCAACCCAGTTTGAATTAAACCAAAAATAAATTCAAACCACAACATGTACATGTAGTGTGAGCTACTTATTCAACTCTGTACCTTGAGATTAAACTGCAGATTACAGAAGTTTCTGTCAAGCATGTTTTTAAAAAGTGTGGTGTAGTTGCTTAAAATACTGATATGTCTGACACAATCCATTGATTGCTTGCTGAACCCAATTGAGCGCAGTCTAATGGATTGAGTTTGGTTCAGTTCGAGTTTGATTGGTTCAGAAATAAACTCACACAATCGAACTCAATCCACGAATTAAGTTTGACTGAGTTTGATGATTAACTAAGCCGGAAATGGAATTAAACATACTTCTATACTAAATCAAGTCAAGTCAATTGATAGTTATTTAGCATGAGTAGCCATACAGCCCTAGGCTGAAGGGACTTCCCTGGAGGTATCATTGAAGTCAAATTTCTATCAATTGATTACGGACTGCGCAAATGCTGCGGAAAATGCTGTGTTTAAAAGATCTCGGTAAGATGAACGTAAACTATGATTCGCTGAGGCTTTGATTCCAAAGGGAAAAAATGGAATACTCAAAACGCAGTTTTTGATACGTTTACAAGCCATAAATGATCTTTGGCTATATGAATAGTTCTTTACCATTAGTCCAAGTTGTGTTACGTGGATCGCTGCTCCATTTTTGCTTCGATTTTGGCTCTGCAAGCATGGCCATGTTGGCTATGTTGAATATTTTACCCACGTGTGACGGACAGTCCGTGTGACGCAATGTTGAACGAGCCTTCAAATCAAATATCCAGCGTCAATCTCTCAAAATTGATGCGCATGCAGTTACTGCGCAAACGTGGCGGAATCGTTTTGCCAAGATGCCGAAGTGAGTATTGTCTTATATTTTCTCTTGAAATTATACGTTTTTGCTTTCATTTAGTTCTTTTTTTAAAGCGGATCTGTTAAATTAATGTATCGTTTATGTTTATGTAAAATTCTGTTGTGTAATTGTCTTTTTATTCTAGGTATTACTGCGATTACTGTGACACCTACCTAACACACGACTCGGTGAGTTTGATGCCATGTGTCTCGACAAGATTTATTTTAGTTAGGAAAATAAATCCATGCCCAGTTAGGAGATATTCTTCGCTTCAGAAAAACAAAGTACCCGCCTCCAGTAGCTTCAGTGGCTACGAAGGGCACCCATATGATGTATATCATGTAATTGGAAGGAATGGTCATGTCGAGGAGTCATGTAATAATAAATAGATGTTGTAAATTGTATTACTATCAGGAGTTCCCCAGTAGTTCTCACTGGTGATCAGTAGCAGCCTTATTCGCTGTAGACTGCTTAAAGATGCTTACAAATTCTGGGCTCATCCTCGTTGTAAAAACCTGTGACACTCACCAGTGACATAAAACAAAGGATACAAAGAAGTCAACATAATAGACCCTAATCCTAACAATAGTTACAACAAGACAAAGAAAAACTTCACAGGTTTTTACACCGAGGTAAACCCAAATTCTGAATACTCAACAACAAAGGTGGAAAAAATTGGTGACTTTCACTCCTCGCACACTGCTGTAAATCATAACTTAAATCAGTTTACTAGTCAGTCTATTCAATCAACCAATCAACAACCAACAGCTCTTATTCAATTAACAATCAAACTAGGGTATTCACTTAAGTAAGTGTATCCTTCAATAAATTTTATTTAATGTCTTGGGATGACTGCTCGTCATGCACTAAAATTCACAACCAACCAAAGATGCTATTCAGATTTCTTTAGAGCCTTGTTGTCTGGTATGGATTGGATTGGTAACAGGAAAGATTTTAACTGCATTATGGAAACCTTTAAATATACTCTAGAATCTTTCTGTGACTAATCATTTCTTGTCATCCCAGCCATCTGTCCGGAAGACACACAATGGTGGCAGAAAACACAAAGAAAATGTGCGGTTTTACTACACAAAGTGGATGGAGGAGCAGGCACAGAGTTTGATTGATCAAACAAGTATGTAGCTCTTTTTCTTTTCTGTGTAGCTTGTTGATGAAATCTAGAACAGTGTCATCCACGAGGCAACAGTCAATGTCAAACCCCACAAACAAAGACATGGTCAAGGGTACAAAAAGTGTATACAAGCACTTGTCTGCCAGTGTTACATCTACATGACTTTGACAAATAGACATCTTTATTTAAAGTGTAACGAACTCAACCAGGGCCATCAAACATTTTTCTGCCAATCTCAAGACGAGCTCAGAACAAAAGAATCGGAGTTCGTTCATTTCGGTTCAAATGCAAACGAGGTCAAATCTGACTGGGAATTGATGCGAAAGACAATGTGAAAGTGGATTGCGACGCTTCTAGTTACAGGCTGCGAAATGTTGTTAATTTTCATCACCAAAAAGGCAAATATATATTTTCTGAATGGCAGCCCAAAATTTGAGAAACAGGCTAAAAAAATAAATATATTTACAAACAAAAAAAAATGTTCACCATATAGCAGCCTGAAAGAGTTCAACAAATATATTTACGGTAAACGGTGGACCAAGAATTATGGAGAATAGGATAGAGGAATGTGAAGAGTTATTGTCGTTTTTTTATAGATAGTTGACAAAAAAAAAAATAAACTGGTTTGAAAATTTCTATCTGGTTTGAAAAATTTCAACCCAGTTTGAAAAATTTAAACTGGTTTAAAAAAAATTAAACCAAAAAAAAAATTCAAACCACAACATACATATTTATTCAACTCTGTAGTTTGTGATTTAAGCTGAAGGTGACAGAAGTTTCTGTCGAAACATATTGTTAAATTTACAAAGTGTGGTGCTGTTTCTCAAAATAACAAATATTCTGTTATGATGTCTTGAAAACAGGAAAAAACGAGTTATACTGAAGTAACTCAAGCCTCAAAAAATTTTGTTATTAATCTCAATACCAGTTTGACAAAAGTCAAGACTTCAGAAATCAAAAGTTTGATGTAGTACAATATTGTGCAATTACTTTTGTGTGAGTTTGATTTGGTGCATTTGCCAAACTCAGTTGAACTCAGTCCATGGACTGAGTTTGACTAAAATACAGTTTGACTGGGTTTCAGTTGACTATGGCTATGGTTAAATTCCAAATTGTGCTGATACAGTAATCACCATCAAGACAGAGATTCCCTTTTGTTTCTGCTGGATGAGAGATAAGAGGGAATGATATCACATGAGTTTCACAGAGGGTTTTTCAACTAGCTGAAAAACAACCAAGGACAGTTTGAGTAAAATTGTATTTTCAATTTGTTATCAGATACCAGCAGATTTGGCTACCAGATGTTAACTAAAATGGGATGGCAGAGTGGTAAAGGACTGGGCGCTAAGGAAGATGGATCTACAACTCATGTGAAGTCTGTAAAGAGACGCGACAATTTAGGTAAAAATGGACCAATAGACAGACAAGGGGCGCTTTCCTTTTTACCAAACATTCCAATTTGAAATTCTGGGTAATTTACGTGATGAATGGAATGGTGTTTTCCAGTTCTTGAGACTAATCTGTGTCCAGGTCACCACGTCCCAAGTTTCGAATGAAAACACAAAATTTAAAAAAAATGGCACTCTCTGCCCTTTTAACCATTTTTTACTTTGTTTGGAGTTGCTTGATGACTCTGAATTTGAAACAGATGATGTATTAGGTGAGGATGATAATATTACTTTTATCAGTGTAGAAAGCTCTTACATGCATAGGAATGTACAAGGAGTCCTTAACTACATTAAGGGTACAATACCTCTTTGTTCTCCTGATGAGTTCAAAAATCACTTCTGTTGTCCATATTACCCAGTGTCTGTGTAAAGCAGATTAATTTTAGAGAAAATATATGAGCTTTTTGTCGGGCAAACTAAACTGTCCATATAAAGCAGGTGTCCATATTAAGTGGGTGTCGTAGCACAGGGTTCCACTGTATTCTGATTTTCCAGAATTGTAGGCTAATGTCACAAGGTATGAGTACACCCAGAGTTTTGGAATGAAATTTCAGAATTCCAATCTCTCCCCCATCTGGAATTTAAGGAATTTTTCATCGAATGGAAAGCACCCAAGGGTACATTTTAATTATCATAGGTGACAACAATTGTCTTAATTCTCACCAACAGATTCAACAGTAATTTATTAGTGCATACAGTTATCTTTGTCCTGATACGCATACACTGTGCTACACTGAAGATGTAGCATACTGATTTCTTGAAAGAATGTGCAGACAACCAACTTAGAAGTACCATGCATGATTTATTTAAAATGATAAATGAACCACTGTACTATAGTGAGTTTGTGAGGCTGACATTTTGAGTGCCAGCACTTTATCAAAGCATAGTGATAAAGTAACTTTGCCTGATGCTCAAAGCATCAGCTTGGCAAACTCACCACTGAAGTTAATTGATATTCCCTTTTATCAACTTTAGGTTGATAAACAGTTACATGTATATTGTAGTAAGTGTACTAGTGAAACAACACTAGTTACTTAGAATTAGAATGTGCATGTACAAAGTGAAAGACAAAGTGTCGTTGATAAATGAGGACAGTGAAAAAGTTGATCATATTTTTATGATAATCATAATCTCTTCATTCAGGTTTGGGAGCTAATAAGTCTAATGAAGATAACTGGTTGTCACACCAGCTGGAATTTGATGATCTGCTGTCACAGCTTAACAATCATTCAGAAAATGGTGATGGTGAGTTTCCCAGTACTGGAGTCTGACAACTTATTAATCATCACATGTCCCCTAAAAGGAATTATGTGATAATAGACTTTTTTGTCCTGCAAAGCACAGTATTTTGATTCAAGTATGCATGCATAGGCTCAGCAGCTTCTAACATTGCTATTCTGGCAAGCTGTTAATATAATTGAACTGCACTATTTAAAACTCTGAGGGAAACAAAATAGCTCTAAGTAGTGGGGTTCAAGTTTACCAGGTCTGATCAGTATTTAGTTTTAAAATAACTCACAACGGTAATTAATGTGCTCTCTCAAAGGTTTTTGAAATAAATGCAGCAACAGAGATCTGTTTATTTATCATAGTAAGTGATTGAAAGGGCAAATCTGAGGGAAATGGTTTGAGTTAAAAATTAACTGAGTTTGAATGAGTAGGGTCCAACTGTACCACATTTCTCTCTTTAATGGAAAAATGAGATTTTTGTTAATTTGCTTATTTTGTTCAATACAGAGGGAGAGAAGCCAACAAAGAAAAAAAAGAAGCATGAAATGGAGAAGACAGCCCGGCAATCCAGAAAGAGAGTGTTGTGAGTATCTTCCTAAGTTGTGATAGTTTTGCCATATACTGTATGTTTAACTTAAATGTTTAATACTGCATCAAAACAATATTCTGCACATGTAGTTGATGAATTTCTTTATTTTCATCACCTGCCATGCCTGTGTGACAATGTATTGGTATCGAGGATTGAACATTGATCATAAATTTTGTTGTTTGACATTGAAATTGAAGGTTGATATACAGATAAGGGCAAACTACACTTATGTTTTTCTTTTTGTATTAAGCAAGTTCACACTAAGGCCCAAGTATGCCTTAAGTAACATAAAAACTCAAGTGAAGTTGAGACGGTCGATACTCACTTTTAAAGATAAGCGTTCATACTAAATTGTTAAGTATGCTACTTGCGGGATCGCTTGCCAATCAAACTACGGGGCAAAATCCGCCAAAGCAAATAACAAGACACTCCAACTTTCACCAAGCGACCTCGAAATGTTCGAATTCGAATAGCATGTCTTATTTTGATTTTTACTTCCCTTCTCTTGCGACAGTGGTCTTTCATGCTTCAACAATTGTATTGCTTTGCTTTGATAGAGGAAGCCTTTAGAATTAGCTGGAGAAATCGTCTGATGTTGCTTAAGGTTTAGCATTATGGTGACTTGCAACTGGCAACAGTTATAGAAGCGGTGGATTACAATTTGGATAAGGAAAGTTGGTATTGCTGGTGAGAAAGGATGTCGGCTTCCATTGTGATTCATGTTTTTGCTTCGCCAAGAAGGTTTGCGTGCATTAGCTTTTCCCGCCGTTTAGTTGATTGACGTGTTATCGCTTTCGAATGTTTTGATAGTGCGTAAGCACGCATTCCAGCACTGTAAAACTAGACTTGAGAGCGTACTTCGGCTTCTTTGAGGATAGGTCATTTCCAAGGTTACAAAGTAAGGTACTTTAACCAAAATAAAACCCCGTTCACACTCCAAGTATACTTATGGCATACTTAAGGCCTACTTATGTACCTAGTATGAACTCGCTCATTGGGCCATTCGACCCACCATGTCAGAGCTTCACCTTGGCCTGGTTTAAGTAACAAAAGCGGCTAGGAGTTCATGTACCGTTTCTACTCCCCC
>JAHPZR010047144.1:0-20762 GCA_019787425.1 Platygyra sinensis | reverse complement strand
GAGGTATAAAAAAACACTAGGCCTCGTCCACACGTATCAGCTATTACCCAGGGCTACTCTTCAATAAAATGTGTTCAGAGTATGCGCCATGAAGCACGTGATAGTGGCGGTAAATATGATCTGTTGTTGCTGTTGTAAGAGACTGGACACACGAATTTGCTACATCATCGGATTCGAAAAAATCCGGATTCACCCACACGTTATCGGATTCGTTGAGGATTTAGTTTTTCCACTCTGGAGAGCGGATTTAAAAATTTCAGGATTTGCTGTTGAGTTCGCCGGATGCGCGCGTGAGAACGGAAGCCGTATCTGGAAAGCAAAAGTCGCGTGGAAGAGATCTTAATAACCGGGCTTTCGGGAAACAGTGAGTGTTTTTTTTCCCCACGAACCTCAATGCTGAGGGACTCGGGGAAAGAAACCTCGCTGTTTTCGTTGGGGTCAGTGATTTAAAAGTGCTTATCGCAGACTTTTAAGATTAGCGATATCGCTTGTGACACCACAAGCCCTGTCATAGCCTGCGAACAGGCTCCCGGTTCGGTTGAGTTTAGGGCGAGATAGCCGAGTGTAGTCTAGGGTGAGCAGGACGAGATGAGAGCGGTCTGGTGAGGAGGGAGTGCGCAGGGGAGCCCCCCCGCGTCCCACTCGCTTCGCTCGCGTAGTCACGACGCTCCGACTCCCACTCGCTACCCGAATTTTTTTTTTCCGACCTCGCTGGGAGCCTGTTCGCAGGCTAGCCCTGTCACTGAAACGGGATATCGTCGGTGGGAGTAATTTGCAGAACGCCAACGCTGAAGGTCGAATGCACTGTTAACGTTAAAAGGGGCATTTTCTCGGGTAGCTTGCGGCTAGTTTTACTCATATTTGCTTGTGGTTAGCTTTTATTTGTTGGACAGGGCCGATCATGGGCTCTTGACCTAATCAATGAGTGGGAGAGATTGCCATTTCCAAGAATTTTCTCGGTTTCTCCAAAATGCACACATTTGCCAGAAATATTATTCACTATTGTCTCAATTCAAGATGATCTGAAGGACTTTTAAAGGATTTTAATATCATCGTTGCGCTTACTCCGAGAGCGGAACGAGAGCAGAACGAACTCGCGCAGCATCGTTTTTTAAGCGTGTCTAGAACTCCACCTCCAGCTCACTCCGATTCATCGATACAGCATTTAAGAAATGATAGCCTCACCGGCACTGGAAAGCGACCGCATAAAGCTACTCACCTAGGCATTCAAACTGGCAAAGATTTTTCGACCGTGGCCAACGTGACATTTTAGAGATTTGTTTGATTTTAACCGGACAATCCCTTCTGATACGGTGTGAGCTTGTTGTTTGCTTGCTGTTGTTTTTTTCCTTCTTTGTTTACTTAAATATCCTCAAGAGAAAACGAGATGAAAATGAGATCATTGTCTCTTGATATCCCAATTTGACTTGTGCATTCTGTCAAAAGACAATGTTCCACGTCTAAATCGTTGGTTTGCGTTCCATTTTGTATGTCGACTTTTTTTTGTAAGCTCCGCAGGTCCTTCTTTGTTCCATTGTTAATTTGAATTCTTTGCTTTACGTGAATTTCGCACCCTCGCGGTGAAAATGCGCACTCCACGCGCGTTGCACAGTCCGTTCAGTCTTTCCATCTGTCGGCGGTTGAGAGGTGTGATGGTGTTCTCAACGTTTTCCTTCAAAAATGAATTTTCTGCTCCTTTTGAATGCTATCCTCCTGGGTTTCTCTTCAACACAGACATCAGGTAGGTGTTACCACAACATATTGTGAAAAAAAAACTAATGAAGCAATTGTAGTTTAACTCCACCATACGACCCGCCGTTCATATGGCCATCTAGATACCACGGTAACTTTATTCTGGTCCTAGCAAAAACTGAGTCAGTCATTTTGTATTTAAAAAAACACCCTTAAATGCGGCTATATTACCTCGCTAATATGGCCATATATTTGTATTTTTGATTAACAGGGTTCCACTGTAAATTATTATTGATTTTGTTGCTGATTTTGTGCGCTATAAACTGGCTTAAAATTCGCGGCATCAAAAATTCGGCAGAATGATTTCACATGAACTTTTCGGGCGCTATTTTCAGCAAGAAAATCCTAAATCAATCAGAATTGTGTGAATCGTATGGCAGTGTTGTTTATTGCCAATACTGTTAATAAAATTTCACTTTAAGTTTCGGGAGCCCGTTTAATTATCTTAAGTGCGTGACGATTTTCGCAGTTCTCAGGATCTGTTCAGTTCACCCCTAGAAACGTGCTCGTGCTAAAGATGTAATAACACCGTTCAATTCCAATTTGAAATACGAAAAATTAGCTTCTGTTGTTCGCGTTCCCTAGACCACGTTGTTGTTTTGCGGAGGACAGCAAAGAAATGTATAATATTTATAACGCACGTGCAAATCCATTGTTATGCGCAATAAACCTTTTGTTTTGTGGCGTTCTCGTCGCCGCCGTCGTCGTCATCAGGGAGTTTTAGCAGTGACGACGGCTACGGCGGGGACGAAGCCTTATAAAAAATGTATTTATATTTTACCTTCGAATGTCGCAGCTGTGTAAATCTGTTCAGTACGCCTATCGGTCTAAAAACTTGCTCTGGCTAAACATGCACTGACAGCGTTCAATTCGAAAAGAAAATACAAAAAGTTAGCCATTGCGGCTCGCGTTGTTCAAAATACGTGGAAGTTAATCATTTCACGTTGTTGGTTTGTAGAGGACGGCAAAGAAATGTATCAAGATTCACAACGCACGTGCACAGCTATTGTTTTGCTCATTAAATCTTTTGTTTGGTGACGCTCTCGCCGCCGTCGCCGTCGTGGTTTGCTAAAACTCCCTATCGTTTGTCACAAGGGAACTTCAGCCAACCGCAACAACAAAGGCAACGAGAACGTCGCGAAACAAACGGTTTAATGACTAGAAAAAAAAAGGGCCGTGCACGTGCGTTATAAATCTTTGTACATTTCTTTTCCGTCTTCTGCAAAACAAGATCGTAAAATGATCAAGTTCTGCGTAGCACGAGGAATAGAGAACTTACGAAAAACACGACGGCAACGGCAACGAGAACGTCACCAAACAAAAGGTTTAATGAGCAGAACAATAGCTGTGTACGTGCGTTAAAACTCTTGATACATTTCTTTGCCGTCCGCTGCAAAACAACAACGTGAAATGACCAGATTCTGCGTTGTTTGGAGAACGTGAATCACAAAGGCTAAATTTTCGTATTTCTCTTTGAAACTGAATGCATTCGTAGCATATTCAGCTGAGGCATGTTTTAATACTAACATACACACTGAGTAGATCTCAATAAATGAGAAATTTCGAAAATAGAAACACATTTTTTACTAGGCGTCGTCTCTTAGATGCCTAAGGTCCCTATTGTCAACTACTACGGTTAACTTTTCGTATTTCCATTTGAAATTGAACACTATCATTGCATATTTAACCTGAGCGCCTTTTAAAGCTATTGGCGCACTGAACAGATAACATAATCGCGAATTTCACCGGTAAATTGTAAATGTTTTCTGACTAGGCGTCTTCCTGGGTGTCACCGTCGTCGATGCTAAGCGCTTACGCTCTCTCATGTCTCCCAGTGCACTTGTTTGCTTTTAATGTGAAAAGCAAATGTCTGCCAACTATCAGCTCTGTCATATACTGAAAACCAATAAGATGTGTTTTTGCTTTTTTTTGTCAGCCCTGTTGTATTCTGGCAAAGGGTCGATACACGTTTTCGAGGAGAAAGAATTCGACTGCAAGCCATTTCCATTCAACCCAGCAATGAGCTCTGATGATGTCCGTGTTCAGCTGAGTGTGAGACAAGGCTACTACGACACGGCAGTGACCTGGGTCGAGTCAGTCTCCAAACAAGGGTAAATGCAAAAACTTGAAAAACCGTGTTTTGCTATTTATACTACAGGCTAAGAAATTTCTAAAATGTGATTGGCTAAGACAAGTAGTATTTAAGCCAAATTTGAAATACTTACATGTAAAAATTACGTCAGTTTCCATGGTAACTGACAAATGATTGTTTCTAATTTTAAAACAATGGCGGACAGGTTTCCCGATTGTGTCGCGAAAGAACTGCAACAGTTTAAGGGAAATGCCGAAAATTTGAACAGAAAGAAAAGCACTAAGACCTGGCTTAGTGTTTTGACCACATGGGCCGAAGAAAAAGGATACAGTCCAGATATTGTAAGCTACGAAGCCAAGGAACTTGACGAGAAGCTTCAAAGGCTTTTCGCCGAGGTGAGAATGAAGGATGATTCAGACTACGAGCCAGACAGTTTCTGCAGTTTGCGAGTAATGATAGCTTCCCTGGACCGTCTTTTAAAGGAAACAGGCAGCAACATTTCCATTGCCAAGGACAGAGAGTTTGTCAACAGTCGCAAAGTACTCGAAGGGAAAGCTCGCTTCCTCCGTGAACAGGGTTGTAAACCCAATCAATTGCTCGTGACTAAATAAAAATATGTGTGTTACGTAAAGTGCGAAATTTCTTTGCCTTGTAGTATAAACAAAAAATAGCACGCTTTCTTCGGGGTATTTGGGATAAATACCGGCTCGTGATATTTCAAAACTCCCCAAACATCACTCGCCGCGGCGGCTCGTGATATTTTGGTGAATTTTGAAATATCACTCGCGGTATTTATCCCAAATACCCCTAGAAACCGTGCTATTTCCTATACTAATAGTATTTTATGTTATAATTTCAAAATTTTGGTCACTTATGTTTTAACAATAATTAAGTATCCCTGACTTTGCTTATTGCAGCTGGGTTACCAAAGACGTTTACCTGTATTTCTAAGATAAAGTAATTTTTGTTGTAAGTTGCTGTCTGTCAAGCTAAATTTTATCTTTTAACCCTTCGGACACGTTTACAGGTTCATTATTTTTTGCACTATTTACAAATGCAATTAATTATTTCTACATAAAAGTAGATTACAAAGCCAAGTCATAAGCAAACATAATTACACAACAAGCTAACTCGTAACCCTACCCTGGTGCAAGAGTGAGGGTTGGTGAAACCCCTAGCCTCCTCTGTGTTTTCATTCGATTACATGTAAGGCACTGCGAAATAAACTTGCATTGATTAGATAGCCCAAAATGACATCATTTTTGTTAGATAGGAAGCCAAATGAGGTCATTTAACCCGCTTTCTTGGATCCGCCATTTTCATATCACTAACGAAAATAAATACAAAATCAACCAGAAAAGAAGAGAATTTTGTCAGAAGAGTTTATTTTTGGTTAAACCTACATGAAATCTGAGGTTGCCATGGCAACATCAAAAATGATCCACACACTGTTGACATATCAACCACTCTCGCAATTATTTGTAACCGACCGACCGACCCACCATCGTGAGACAGAAGGCGATGGTGGAAAACGAAACATTTTATGTGGATGGTCCCTGGGGAGATGAGAACTGCCAAGTACAGAGGACGGCAGGGATGCCGTTATAGGAAATTTTAAAAATAACTTGCACTGAGGCGTGCCGTGAATTTTTAGAAACATAACGGTGACGCAAGGCTGATTATTACGAGAAGATAACTTAACGGGACAACGACATGATACACTGAAAGCCAATAATTGCAACCGTGAACAGCTGTTTCGGCCCTGTTGGACCTCATCTGCTCCGTGACAAGATCCAGGGGATGGCCTCACTTTTCATTACAAAGCATGAGATTGCTAGCACGTCCGAGGACGCGTTCTAGTTACTGACAAAAATTCTGGTGCATGTGTTTGCGAAGGCAACTGCATCTGTTAGAACTAAATATAGCGTATTTTTGCTCCCAATGGGACTAAATAGGCTGGCCTGTAGCTAAACTGTATTGCTTTCGAATTCACCTTACTGAGAGTAACTCTTAAGCCGTAAAAAAAACCTTCAAAACAAAACACTATAACACGACTACAGCTATTCCTGATCAGGAATGGAATTTAAAAATAGTACGTCCCGCACTTTACCAAATACAATTGCCTTGCAGATTTACCGCATGCGTGTCAACTTCCGGACTGATCATGACAAGAAGAATAATCTCGTTGCAATGGATGGCTTTCGAAATCAGCGATTTACCAGTTATGGGCTTCGCAAAAATTCAAGACATTCCTTTGTGGACTACGGGCACGCAATGCGTCTTTGTGGATACTGGCTATAAGGTAAAGGCTGAGGTTTTAAAAACACCAGATGTTGATTAGCACATTTGTACAGCGCTGCATTTATGTCAGTAAAAGTATTGCAAACGTTGACTGGTTGCCTGCGATAACACCCGGCGTTTCCTCTGAGGCTTTCCGGACGAAATTGCAAAGTTTGTAAATTATTTGCTTTGTCTCTCTATTCCAAAAAGAGACTTATTTGGATACAAAAGAACATCAAATATAGAAGTTTTTCTTGTTGAACGGCCTTCGGAGCCATGTCGGAATACTGGCATATCGAACAAGGCCCATCACTAATTAAAAAGACACTCCGAATAAAGAATTTTGAGTGGTTAACGATTAGTTAATTTCCGATATAAAAATTGGAATTTACAATCACTCGAAAAAAGGAGGATTTTAAACCCCCTTCACACTACACCGGAGGAATTTGAAAACGCAGCTTTATTTCTACAGTTAAACCCTTCCCTCCACACTAAATCCGTCACGAAAACGCATCTTTATTTCTACGGTTAAGGCTACCGTCCACACTAATCCATCACGAAAACGCATCTTTATTTCTATGGTTAGGCCTACCGTCCACACTAATCCATCACGATAACGCAGCTTTACCTCTACGGTTAGGCCTTCTGTCCACACTAATCCAACACGAAAACGCAGCTTTATTTCTACGGTTAGGCCTACCGTCCACACTGATCCGTCACGAAAACGGAGCTTTATTTCTACGGTTAGGCCTACCGTCCACACTAATCCGTCACGAAAACGGAGCTTTATTTCTACGGTTAGGCCTACCGTCCACACTAATCCGTCACGAAATCGGAGCTTTATTTCTACGGTTAGGCCTACCGTCCACACTAATCCGTCACGAAAACGGAGCTTTATTTCTACGGTTAGGCCTACTGCCCACACTAATCCGTCACGAAAAAGGAGCTTTATTTGTACGGTTATGCCGACTGTCCACACTAATCCGTAACGAAAACAGAGCTTTATTTCTACGGTTAGGCCTACTGTCCACACTAATCCGTCACGAAAACCGAGCTTTATTTCTACGGTTAGACCCTACCGTCCACACTAATCCGTCACGAAAACGCAGCTTTATTTCTACGGTTAGGCCGACTGTCCACACTAATCTGTCACGAAAAAGGAGCTTTATTTCTACGGTTAGGCCTACTGTCCACACTAATCCGTCACGAGAAAGGAGCCTTTCGAAAACGTCCTACAAGCTGATTTCAAGAAGCCGGCTTTGCGTATTAGTGTGGACGGCAAGCATTTTGAAAACGAAGCTTTTCGAAAACGGCGAGGTTACGATAATAGGGAGTTTAAGATAACCACGACGGCTACAGCAACAGGAACGCCACTAAACAAAAGGTTTAATGGGCAGAACAATGGTTCTGCACGTGCGTTATAACTTTTTGTACATTTCTTTGCCGTCCTCTGCACAACAACAACGTGAAATGACCAATTTTGCATTGTCTGAAGAACGTGAACTACGAAGGCTATTTTTTTGAAATTCTATTTCAAATTCGTTGCGGTGTCCCAGATTTAGTTTCGTGATAGCTTCGACAGTGATAAACAAAGTAAATGACTTAAGAGTATCCCGAGATTCGTAGGTGAAATACAAATTCATTTTTTAATCGGCGTTGCCTTCGGCGTCGCCGTAGTAGCTTCTTAAACTCCTTAATCATAGTGTTTCTCTGCCCGAGTTTTCTTTAGGTGGCCGAACACACTTTTCGCGCGTGCTTTTGCTGATGCAATATTTAGCACGTGCACAAGGATTTCAAAGAACAAACATGCCGTCAGTAGAGCGATCATTAACAATTATTCTTTGAAATCGAGGTAAATATTCTGCCACTATTCACCGAGATTGAGAAGCATAATTGTTTTAGTATATACACAGGAAGTGATCTCAACATCATTTTCAGAAGGAAACCATTAAAAATCGATTTAATTGACCTCCCAATTCATGCGTGGAAAACGTGCAAGCGGTACAAAGCATGCGCGAATTCGCGAAACTATTTACAGAATCTTTGAACACGGAAAATCTATAGTTAATATTCGAAAAAAACTCGATCATGACAGTCTAGAATAATGGTCCTTAGACACCGTTCAAATCAGTGTGAATCAAAAGTATGCTTTATTCAAAAGTATGCTTTATTTTTGTTTGGCTTACGCATTATTCACTCGGTAGGGGGTGAATAATGCTCATTAGCCAGAGATAGCGAACCAATCAGATTGCTTAAAACACCAAGATCACTGAGTGTGTATATACTAATTTTATTTACTCAACACCCGTACTATCTCTGTGTTAATTTTCTCTGTAATTGAACGCAGTTTATTGATGGCTTTAGTCTTTTATTACAAAGATATGTTAGAAAAGGTAACGATGCAAAGAACCCAGCAATTTTCAGCTTTTGTTTGTTACTGAAAGAACCCAGTTAAATGCAATGCATGCGCAGTTGCTGGAAAAATTGAGACGGATTGCTTTAGCAGAAACATGCCGATTTCTAACGATCCAGTCGTTAGAATTTCAAGAAATTTGGCAGAAAAACAGATCAGAGACCACGTGAATGATCTATCAAAAAAATCTCAATTTTGACATAGGGAATTTTTAATAATATAGAAAACGATTAACAGCGAATTACGAAAATCGCCTATGTCAAAATTTCATTAGAACCGTGTTGACAGAAGGGATTTAATATCAGTTCTTAGTGTGCAAAATATGAAAAGAATCTAACGACTGGATTTTTTTTAAATAAACATAAACCATTATTTAAGCCTTGTTTTTAAGCAGCCCCGTTGCCATAGCAACAGCACACGCCCTAGTCAAAATGGGAGAATAAATATTTCTGTGGTTAAACTTAACTCTTGCAAAAATTGGGCGCCAAAGCATAAATAGTTCAAAAGTTACGGTGAATTAGGAATAGGCCACCTTAAACACAATTCCAAAATTAATGACCGGTGACTGATGTGTTTGCAAATTTTCCCAGCGTAGTGTGGACGGAATGCGTTTTCAGGGTGAAATCTCCGTATTTAAATTCCTTCGGCGTCGGTGTGGAAGGAAAACATGTGATGTGTTTGCAGAGTGAAACCTCCGTGTTCAAATTCCTCCGGTATAGTGTGGACGCGGCTTGAAATCCTTTTCAGGCCCAAGATGGAGAGAGGCGGCAGTTATGCATCTACACAATCATGTTTCTTGCGGAATTAAGAAAAAACCTTGTCAGCCTCCCCCATTTTCGATGCCATCCAAATTATTGATGTTGCATATCGTGGTGAAGCGAAATCTTATTGTTTACTGTAAGCTGTGTTCCTGAAAGTATGTTTAACTCTATTAAGTAGTTTCAGAGAGGCAGGTACAAAAGTCGGACCGGATCAACTCGGACCGCCAGTCCGGGTCGGATCAACTCGGATCGACTCGGATCATCTCGGATCATGAAAAAACGTAAAATTAAATGAACTGTTGAAACTTTTACCCATTTTAAGGTTAAAATTCCGGTCAAAAATGGACCAAATTAAAAAAGACTCGCGACGTTTCTCCGTGTCGTGCTGTGTAGTCAAGCCGCCATTTTGTATTCTAAGTACCAGTTCCTCTCACAGGCTCCCCAAGCACAAAATACGTGGTGTATGCGACGGCTTGTGTATATAGAGAATTGTATGGGAAAATCACCGATCGTAAAAATAATTGTGTAAATAACTTCTCATTTGAAATAAAGTGAAATAAAGTTTTCCTTCCTCAAATGTGTCGCAAACATGTTTCTTGTGCTGATTTTAAAGCCATTCTGACGCCGTTTAGTGAAGTTATTCGAAACCGTTACTTGTCTTCTAAAAGAATGGAGGAGTAACGGTTTCAAATGACTTCACTAAACGGTAGACTGTGAGCAGTCTCTTTCTTTTCCTAGCCCGCCAGAAGTTACTGCTTTCTTTTCCTAGCCCGCTAGAATTTACTGGAGCATTCCCATTTCCTCGTCTTTCCTTAGTTTGCATAAGGGTGTCACGAAAACTCAGACCTCAGACCTCAGTCCTCAGACCCCGAAAACTCAGACCCCTTGATTTTGTTTAAAAAAAAGATTTACATTTTTTTGAAAAAGATTTACATTGTAAACTCGTCTCAATTCTTATCACCTAATGATTTCTGGTCACCCAATGTTTATAGGCAACTGCCAGAAAGAAACGATATATCTATCTTCTCCGGTTTATCGCTTTGGCGTCGATCAAACAGTGAAAAACTAACAAAGTTTAATACAGCAGCCGATACTTTGATGACATTTGCTGGCGAATTTTTTACCGAAGTCGCTATAATGTTGTTCAAATTGAAGTCAGTTTTGTATCCACCGGACGCGACAGCGATAAACCGGGGAAGATAAACATCTCGATTCTTTCTATGAACGTTGTGTGACCATAAAACATTTTAGGTGATAAGGTTGAGACGAGTTTACAATGTAAATCTTTTTAAAAAAAAAATCGAGTGGTCTGAGTTTTCGGGGTCTGAGTTTTCGTGACATCCGTTTGCTTAATATATTTTGAGTTCTGCTCGTGGAGGATTTCAGGAACAAAAACCGACTATACTCGTAGTCTACTAAACGGCGTCAGAATGGCTTTAAAATCGGCACAAGAGGCAAGTTTGCAACACATTTGAAGTGGGAAAACCTTATTTACACAATTATTTTCATGATCGGTGATTTTTCCATACAATTCTCTATATACACAAGCTGTCGCATACACCACGTAGTTTGAGCTTGGGGAGCCTGTGAGGGGAACTGGTACGAATACAAAATGGCGGCTTGACTACGCAGCACGAAACAGAGAAACGTCGCGATTCTTTCTTAATTTTGGCCCGGTTTTGACCGGAATTTTAACCTTCAAATGGGTAAAAGTTTCAATAGTTCATTTAATTGTAGGTTTTTTCATGATCCGAGACGATCCGAGTCGATCCGAGTCGATCCGAGTTGATCCGGCCCGGACTGGCGTTCCGAGTTGATCCGGTCCGACTTTTGTACCTGCCTGTTTCACAGTGATTTCCTTCGTTTCGACATGATCCGAATTGCCGAATAAAATAACATAGTCAAATTCTTACACATTAACTACAATGAAAGGCATTGCTCACTGGGCCCCTTTAACTTTAACCGCCAGAAAAAATTCACTAACAAGCAAACAAGCCGTTGGTTTGTTGGTGTGATTTAAGTTTTAAAACTAACATGCCACTAACAAAAGCCATTTTTATAACTTTTCCAGGAGGTCCAATTCAAATGATATGTTATGCTCTAATCCTCCAGTTTACTTCAGCGTTGAGTACTCCTTTTGTGTTTTTGACTGTGATCCACACTTCACCGCCTAAAAACAAACATGATGCTACCAGTGTGTGGGCTGAAGATGTTAATAACAACAACTTCAAGGCCTGCGTCCGGGAATTGAAAAACTTTGATGGTGTACACAGTGGCGTAAAACTGGTAAGTGAAATAAATTGTTATGGCAGTGAAAAAAATCTGACAAAGCTTTCCCCTCCCACCGCAACACCTCCTCAATCCTCCCGATGAGGTCTATAATTAGCTCTTTTTAACCGAGCAGGAGGTATGTATGAGAGAATCTTGACCGAGGTCGTCAGTACAAACCGTATATCTTTGGGATTGTAGAAGGTCTGAAACGCTTCCAAATGTAACTGGTCTTAAGCTAAAGGTTAAAAAACATATGAGACAGAAAAATATATATGTATTTAAAACAATACCACAGAAAAATTTACTAGGAAATGGGCTTTAACCTCTGGCTCTGTGCTTCTTTAAGTTAAGTTTAGTATTATTGTTATTGTTTTTGCATTATATTGTGACTTTTAGGATACTGTAAAATAGTAAGTAGGCGCTGTGTAATTGTAATGTAGGTTACTGCGTAATTGTGTAAGTAAGTTTATTTTTGTATTACTATTATGCTTGTTGTATTATATTTTCACTTTTTAGGATGCTGTGTGTAATATAAATAAAATCTTGTCTGTGAAAAAAAAAAAAAAAAAAAAAAAACCGAACGGGGAGAGGTCTGTACACACGACCGAGGTCAAGATTCTCTCATTAAAGAACGACTTAACTCGGTTAATAAGATGTTATATGGCAAAAACAAGAACAGTTTAATTTGTTTGATATAACTGGTTTGTACTAACTGACATTTTGATTGCGAATGGCGATGAACACCAGTACACATCAACACCTGTCAAAACAAGGTAACCACTGACCAGTAACACGATCGCGGGCTTCAGTTTATATATGCAACTATCAGAAAAAGTAAAGACAGCTCTAAACTTCATTTGGCCTCTTCTAATACTTCAATCGATTATTCTGGATTTAATTTGACGACGAAGAACATATTTTGTTCAAAATGACGCAACTACTTTCCTATCTGCGGCACTGGTGGAGCCACAAGCGAGTTGCCAGACGCGGACTATCCATTTTTAGCGCCAAATCAAAAGCTTGTAGATGCAAATTAAAATGTTTCATATTTCACACTTTTTATAATCTGATATGGTTTTTGGAATTATAAATCCCTTTCCGTAAATATTTAGTGCCGTCTCCGGTGAGGAACGTTGCCCGACCTCAATAGGGACCTTAAGCACCGACGACGAATGAGACGCGACGACGAGTAAAACTGCTGTAGGACTGGGTCGAGGACGTCGTCCACGGCTTGCGACTGCATGTAAACAGACTCCAATCCTTGGAAACATCAACCTAAAACTATCGAAAACTTGTGTCGTGTCGTCCTTTGAGGCTCTTTCAGGAGCTTCAAGACCTGTTTCTTTCGAGGTACGAGAACGATACTATCGATAACAGCGAATTTTAAGTCCTACATGAGGAAATTATGCCGAAAAATCCCGATTTCCCATACGAAGAACACAATGACAGGGTTTCACTCAGAGATGAACTGGATGAATGATGCCGAATTTTCCGCCCGATTTAATCCAAAACGACCTTCACGGTATAACATTCTATCCTAAAAACATAAGCGAAAGCGTACATGTTGATAGCAACCAGAAGAAAATTAAATATAGAGTTATTCTTCGATTTCTGAATTCGTTTAATTTTCTCCTTTCGCTGACAAGCAAATTCCACAGGGACAAATCGACAAACCCAAATGTCATTACCCACGATTTCTACACCAAACTCGCCGTAAAATCTAGTTAATGGAAAGCTTAGAAGTTAAATAAATAAACAACTTTCATTTCAATAGTTTGAAATCTATCTAAATAAATTTTCTGCTTCAAACACTACGTAAATACATAAATACATACTCACGTTCGCTCAGGACGGCAAACTTGGCGTTTTGGCGTCCTGAATTTCATGTGGACGACGAGTCGAGCGTGCGCAGTAGCGCAGTAAGGGGAAATTTTACTTCCGGTCGTCGTCCTCTGGGCTCGTCGTCGCCGGTGCTTAAGGTTATTCCTCACAATTGCATTGCGCATCCTTTCTGCGCATAATTTATGGCGTCATTTAGCGCGCCCGCGTGCACGCGCATATTGAAAACATGGCGGATTTGCCTTGATATTGAACGCTGTCAGTTGGAAAATGGCTATAGCTCACCAACGAGCACGGGCACCCCAACTTTTTTAATGCTTATTATAAGAACGCATTCCCAGTAATAATTGTAAATTTTTGTGACCGAGACTCATGAGAACACGCATTAAACTGGAGTCAATGCATTGTAACGGACACAAATAAACCTTTTAAGTTTGATTTAGACAGAAAGCTGAATCCTTGATTAAAATTTCAACCAAATTTCTTGACATGGTTACCATAGGGCAAAATAGAAAAGGCCACAGTTTAGTTGCTATTTTCGTTATTTATTCAATTTTCAGCAATAGGAATCAGATTAGTCTTTCCTCAAGCAAAGTTTATGATAAGTTGTTTACAATGACTGAAAAAAAAGTTGGGGTGCCCGTGCTCGTTGGTGAGCTATAGCCATTTTCCAACTGACAGCGTTCAATATCAAGGCAAATCCGCCATGTTTTCAATATGCGCGTGCACGCGGGCGCGCTAAATGACGCCATAAATTATGCGCAGAAAGGATGCGCAATGCAATTGTGAGGAATAACCTTAAGCACCGGCGACGACGAGCCCAGAGGACGACGACCGGAAGTAAAATTTCCCCTTACTGCGCTACTGCGCACGCTCGACTCGTCGTCCACATGAAATTCAGGACGCCAAAACGCCAAGTTTGCCGTCCTGAGCGAACGTGAGTATGTATTTATGTATTTACGTAGTGTTTGAAGCAGAAAATTTATTTAGATAGATTTCAAACTATTGAAATGAAAGTTGTTTATTTATTTAACTTCTAAGCTTTCCATTAACTAGATTTTACGGCGAGTTTGGTGTAGAAATCGTGGGTAATGACATTTGGGTTTGTCGATTTGTCCCTGTGGAATTTGCTTGTCAGCGAAAGGAGAAAATTAAACGAATTCAGAAATCGAAGAATAACTCTATATTTAATTTTCTTCTGGTTGCTATCAACATGTACGCTTTCGCTTATGTTTTTAGGATAGAATGTTATACCGTGAAGGTCGTTTTGGATTAAATCGGGCGGAAAATTCGGCATCATTCATCCAGTTCATCTCTGAGTGAAACCCTGTCATTGTGTTCTTCGTATGGGAAATCGGGATTTTTCGGCATAATTTCCTCATGTAGGACTTAAAATTCGCTGTTATCGATAGTATCGTTCTCGTACCTCGAAAGAAACAGGTCTTGAAGCTCCTGAAAGAGCCTCAAAGGACGACACGACACAAGTTTTCGATAGTTTTAGGTTGATGTTTCCAAGGATTGGAGTCTGTTTACATGCAGTCGCAAGCCGTGGACGACGTCCTCGACCCAGTCCTACAGCAGTTTTACTCGTCGTCGCGTCTCATTCGTCGTCGGTGCTTAAGGTCCCTATTGAGGTCGGGCAACGTTCCTCACCGGAGACGGCACTAAATATTTACGGAAAGGGATTTATAATTCCAAAAACCATATCAGATTATAAAAAGTGTGAAATATGAAACATTTTAATTTGCATCTACAAGCTTTTGATTTGGCGCTAAAAATGGATAGTCCGCGTCTGGCAACTCGCTTGTGGCTCCACCAGTGCCGCAGATAGGAAAGTAGTTGCGTCATTTTGAACAAAATATGTTCTTCGTCGTCAAATTAAATCCAGAATAATCGATTGAAGTATTAGAAGAGGCCAAATGAAGTTTAGAGCTGTCTTTACTTTTTCTGATAGTTGCATATATAAACTGAAGCCCGCGATCGTGTTACTGGTCAGTGGTTACCTTGTTTTGACAGGTGTTGATGTGTACTGGTGTTCATCGCCATTCGCAATCAAAATGTCAGTTAGTACAAACCAGTTATATCAAACAAATTAAACTGTTCTTGTTTTTGCCATATAACATCTTATTAACCGAGTTAAGTCGTTCTTTAATGAGAGAATCTTGACCTCGGTCGTGTGTACAGACCTCTCCCCGTTCGGTTTTTTTTTTTTTTTTTTTTTTTTCACAGACAAGATTTTATTTATATTACACACAGCATCCTAAAAAGTGAAAATATAATACAACAAGCATAATAGTAATACAAAAATAAACTTACTTACACAATTACGCAGTAACCTACATTACAATTACACAGCGCCTACTTACTATTTTACAGTATCCTAAAAGTCACAATATAATGCAAAAACAATAACAATAATACTAAACTTAACTTAAAGAAGCACAGAGCCAGAGGTTAAAGCCCATTTCCTAGTAAATTTTTCTGTGGTATTGTTTTAAATACATATATATTTTTCTGTCTCATATGTTTTTTAACCTTTAGCTTAAGACCAGTTACATTTGGAAGCGTTTCAGACCTTCTACAATCCCAAAGATATACGGTTTGTACTGACGACCTCGGTCAAGATTCTCTCATACATACCTCCTGCTCGGTTAAAAAGAGCTAATTATAGACCTCATCGGGAGGATTGAGGAGGTGTTGCGGTGGGAGGGGAAAGCTTTGTCAGATTTTTTTCACTGCCATAACAATTTATTTCACTTACCAGTTTTACGCCACTGTGTACACCATCAAAGTTTTTCAATTCCCGGACGCAGGCCTTGAAGTTGTTGTTATTAACATCTTCAGCCCACACACTGGTAGCATCATGTTTGTTTTTAGGCGGTGAAGTGTGGATCACAGTCAAAAACACAAAAGGAGTACTCAACGCTGAAGTAAACTGGAGGATTAGAGCATAACATATCATTTGAATTGGACCTCCTGGAAAAGTTATAAAAATGGCTTTTGTTAGTGGCATGTTAGTTTTAAAACTTAAATCACACCAACAAACCAACGGCTTGTTTGCTTGTTAGTGAATTTTTTCTGGCGGTTAAAGTTAAAGGGGCCCAGTGAGCAATGCCTTTCATTGTAGTTAATGTGTAAGAATTTGACTATGTTATTTTATTCGGCAATTCGGATCATGTCGAAACGAAGGAAATCACTGTGAAACAGGCAGGTACAAAAGTCGGACCGGATCAACTCGGAACGCCAGTCCGGGCCGGATCAACTCGGATCGACTCGGATCGACTCGGATCGTCTCGGATCATGAAAAAACCTACAATTAAATGAACTATTGAAACTTTTACCCATTTGAAGGTTAAAATTCCGGTCAAAACCGGGCCAAAATTAAGAAAGAATCGCGACGTTTCTCTGTTTCGTGCTGCGTAGTCAAGCCGCCATTTTGTATTCGTACCAGTTCCCCTCACAGGCTCCCCAAGCTCAAACTACGTGGTGTATGCGACAGCTTGTGTATATAGAGAATTGTATGGAAAAATCACCGATCATGAAAATAATTGTGTAAATAAGGTTTTCCCACTTCAAATGTGTTGCAAACTTGCCTCTTGTGCCGATTTTAAAGCCATTCTGACGCCGTTTAGTAGACTACGAGTATAGTCGGTTTTTGTTCCTGAAATCCTCCACGAGCAGAACTCAAAATATATTAAGCAAACGGATGTCACGAAAACTCAGACCCCGAAAACTCAGACCACTCGATTTTTTTTTTAAAAAGATTTACATTGTAAACTCGTCTCAACCTTATCACCTAAAATGTTTTATGGTCACACAACGTTCATAGAAAGAATCGAGATGTTTATCTTCCCCGGTTTATCGCTGTCGCGTCCGGTGGATACAAAACTGACTTCAATTTGAACAACATTATAGCGACTTCGGTAAAAAATTCGCCAGCAAATGTCATCAAAGTATCGGCTGCTGTATTAAACTTTGTTAGTTTTTCACTGTTTGATCGACGCCAAAGCGATAAACCGGAGAAGATAGATATATCGTTTCTTTCTGGCAGTTGCCTATAAACATTGGGTGACCAGAAATCATTAGGTGATAAGAATTGAGACGAGTTTACAATGTAAATCTTTTTCAAAAAAATGTAAATCTTTTTTTTAAACAAAATCAAGGGGTCTGAGTTTTCGGGGTCTGAGGACTGAGGTCTGAGGTCTGAGTTTTCGTGACACCCTTATGCAAACTAAGGAAAGACGAGGAAATGGGAATGCTCCAGTAAATTCTAGCGGGCTAGGAAAAGAAAGCAGTAACTTCTGGCGGGCTAGGAAAAGAAAGAGACTGCTCACAGTCTACCGTTTAGTGAAGTCATTTGAAACCGTTACTCCTCCATTCTTTTAGAAGACAAGTAACGGTTTCGAATAACTTCACTAAACGGCGTCAGAATGGCTTTAAAATCAGCACAAGAAACATGTTTGCGACACATTTGAGGAAGGAAAACTTTATTTCACTTTATTTCAAATGAGAAGTTATTTACACAATTATTTTTACGATCGGTGATTTTCCCATACAATTCTCTATATACACAAGCCGTCGCATACACCACGTATTTTGTGCTTGGGGAGCCTGTGAGAGGAACTGGTACTTAGAATACAAAATGGCGGCTTGACTACACAGCACGACACGGAGAAACGTCGCGAGTCTTTTTTAATTTGGTCCATTTTTGACCGGAATTTTAACCTTAAAATGGGTAAAAGTTTCAACAGTTCATTTAATTTTACGTTTTTTCATGATCCGAGATGATCCGAGTCGATCCGAGTTGATCCGACCCGGACTGGCGGTCCGAGTTGATCCGGTCCGACTTTTGTACCTGCCTCTCTGAAACTACTTAATAGAGTTAAACATACTTTCAGGAACACAGCTTACAGTAAACAATAAGATTTCGCTTCACCACGATATGCAACATCAATAATTTGGATGGCATCGAAAATGGGGGAGGCTGACAAGGTTTTTTCTTAATTCCGCAAGAAACATGATTGTGTAGATGCATAACTGCCGCCTCTCTCCATCTTGGGCCTGAAAAGGATTTCAAGCCGCGTCCACACTATACCGGAGGAATTTGAACACGGAGGTTTCACTCTGCAAACACATCACATGTTTTCCTTCCACACCGACGCCGAAGGAATTTAAATACGGAGATTTCACCCTGAAAACGCATTCCGTCCACACTACGCTGGGAAAATTTGCAAACACATCAGTCACCGGTCATTAATTTTGGAATTGTGTTTAAGGTGGCCTATTCCTAATTCACCGTAACTTTTGAACTATTTATGCTTTGGCGCCCAATTTTTGCAAGAGTTAAGTTTAACCACAGAAATATTTATTCTCCCATTTTGACTAGGGCGTGTGCTGTTGCTATGGCAACGGGGCTGCTTAAAAACAAGGCTTAAATAATGGTTTATGTTTATTTAAAAAAAATCCAGTCGTTAGATTCTTTTCATATTTTGCACACTAAGAACTGATATTAAATCCCTTCTGTCAACACGGTTCTAATGAAATTTTGACATAGGCGATTTTCGTAATTCGCTGTTAATCGTTTTTCTATATTATTAAAAATTCCCTATGTCAAAATTGAGATTTTTTTGATAGATCATTCACGTGGTCTCTGATCTGTTTTTCTGCCAAATTTCTTGAAATTCTAACGACTGGATCGTTAGAAATCGGCATGTTTCTGCTAAAGCAATCCGTCTCAATTTTTCCAGCAACTGCGCATGCATTGCATTTAACTGGGTTCTTTCAGTAACAAACAAAAGCTGAAAATTGCTGGGTTCTTTGCATCGTTACCTTTTCTAACATATCTTTGTAATAAAAGACTAAAGCCATCAATAAACTGCGTTCAATTACAGAGAAAATTAACACAGAGATAGTACGGGTGTTGAGTAAATAAAATTAGTATATACACACTCAGTGATCTTGGTGTTTTAAGCAATCTGATTGGTTCGCTATCTCTGGCTAATGAGCATTATTCACCCCCCTACCGAGTGAATAATGCGTAAGCCAAACAAAAATAAAGCATACTTTTGAATAAAGCATACTTTTGATTCACACTGATTTGAACGGTGTCTAAGGACCATTATTCTAGACTGTCATGATCGAGTTTTTTTCGAATATTAACTATAGATTTTCCGTGTTCAAAGATTCTGTAAATAGTTTCGCGAATTCGCGCATGCTTTGTACCGCTTGCACGTTTTCCACGCATGAATTGGGAGGTCAATTAAATCGATTTTTAATGGTTTCCTTCTGAAAATGATGTTGAGATCACTTCCTGTGTATATACTAAAACAATTATGCTTCTCAATCTCGGTGAATAGTGGCAGAATATTTACCTCGATTTCAAAGAATAATTGTTAATGATCGCTCTACTGACGGCATGTTTGTTCTTTGAAATCCTTGTGCACGTGCTAAATATTGCATCAGCAAAAAGCACGCGCGAAAAGTGTGTTCGGCCACCTAAAGAAAACTCGGGCAGAGAAACACTATGATTAAGGAGTTTAAGAAGCTACTACGGCGACGCCGAAGGCAACGCCGATTAAAAAATGAATTTGTATTTCACCTACGAATCTCGGGATACTCTTAAGGCATTTACTTTGTTTATCACTGTCGAAGCTATCACGAAACTAAATCTGGGACACCGCAACGAATTTGAAATAGAATTTCAAAAAAATAGCCGTCGTAGTTCACGTTCTTCAGACAACGCAAAATTGGTCATTTCACGTTGTTGTTTTGCAGAGGACGGCAAAGAAATGTACAAAAAGTTATAACGCACGTGCAGAACCATTGTTCTGCTCATTAAACCTTTTGTTTAGTGGCGTTCCCGTTGCCGTTGCCGTCGTGGTTATCTTAAACTTCCCTATTATCGTAACCTCGCCGTTTTCGAAAAGCTTCGTTTTTCAAAATGCTGCCGTCCACACTAATACGCAAAGCCGGCTTCTTGAAATCAGCTTGTAGGACGTTTTCGAAAGGCTCCTTTCTCGTGACGGATTAGTGTGGACAGTAGGCCTAACCGTAGAAATAAAGCTCCTTTTTCGTGACAGATTAGTGTGGACAGTCGGCCTAACCGTAGAAATAAAGCTGCGTTTTCGTGACGGATTAGTGTGGACGGTAGGGTCTAACCGTAGAAATAAAGCTCGGTTTTCGTGACGGATTAGTGTGGACAGTAGGCCTAACCGTAGAAATAAAGCTCTGTTTTTCGTTACGGATTAGTGTGGACAGTCGGCATAACCGTACAAATAAAGCTCCTTTTTCGTGACGGATTAGTGTGGGCAGTAGGCCTAACCGTAGAAATAAAGCTCCGTTTTCGTGACGGATT
>JAHPZR010047143.1:0-11006 GCA_019787425.1 Platygyra sinensis | reverse complement strand
TGACACACTTTCTCAGTCAACGGCCATTCGCACGCATGAATGACCCCGAGCCGGAGAGCAAGCAAATCTACAACGCGGCGAACTAAATTATTTCTTTACGTATTCGTGGGGCTACGGACTGAACAAAACTTCTAATGAAACTTTGTGCTAATTTTGTGGTAATAGGTTATAAGTTTTATAGGTTTAAGTATATGTTCAGCCCGTAGCCCCAAGAAAATACGTGCAGAATAATTTGTTTGCTCGCGTGCAGATTTGCTTGCTCTCGGAGTCATTCATGCATGAGAATGGCCGTTGAAAAACCCAACAAACGTCTTCATTTATGGATTTCAAGGAGTGTTTAAAACCAGTGTATTTAGTGTGCTAGCCGTACATATCGAAAGTAAAATGATAATGTTTACGAGTGAACTGCTGCAAGTTTTCAGACTTTTTTCAGGTAAATTTTGCACACGACTAACTGTGCTACTTTGAAAGTTCAATCGCTACTGACTAGTGGAGCCATACGATGACTATGATATATTAAGGACTTCCCATATCCCGTAGGCAAGTTTACGAAAACATCTCTTCCGCTAAGAAATTCTGCAACTGCCTTTTCCTGTTGCGGATAGAGGTTTTGAACTCCAAATGTCGAGCATACACCAGAAACGGCTTTAACTCTTGTGGCTTTAGCTCGCGATTTTCTTATGCCATCTTCAGTGAACGCGCAAAGTTTGGCAATAAAATTATTCAAATTATTCGCGTCGGGCAAATAAATTAACACAGCAACCAATCAGAACCACTACCAGGTTTTCGGGTAGTGACGTCACCGGACAGCATTATCGCCCATTGCCTTCAGACGTCTCTCTCCCGAGACTTAGCGAGAGGAGGAGACGGCTGAAATTCAGGCTAGTGAACGTGTTGCTTATTTGTATTCTATATTGTGACGCCGGGGCCGGCTGTTTGATTAGAACTGTTCGCAAGTACAATATATTGATTGTCACGGATAACATATCTGTTCTCGTACGTTTTTCTTCCGAGACGCCGTAGCTTTACTTCTAGAAAGCTATACGTTTGTCTAGAGCAGTTCTTATGTTTCTTGCAGCTATCTAATAGAGCTTTTGTTTCTCAAGTAAGGTTTATTCCTCCGTTTGGTCGTTCAAACAAAACATAAATTAAAATGCAGCCGTTAACGAGCAAATCTGTTTGCCTGTTTTGCGTGTTGCATATGCCGCTATTCGGCGTTCGGAAAGGCTTGCTGTTTGCGGATGATGTCATCATCAGCCAATTACAGGCCATCTCTCAGCTCTTTTCGTCAGTAGAGTTTTGTCTAGTTAGCGAATAAATAAACTTGCGGTTAGTTTAGTTGGGGAGGAATGTTTATGTGGTCAAAATTGAGCCAAAATCCCTCGGAGATGCGTATTTTATTTATCTACCTTGACTTTTGTCACACAGCATGTAATTTTTCTGTTGTATGATCTGCTATTGTTTTCACAAGTAGTTACTGTAATATTTTGCTTGCCTTGCCTAATTACCGGGGCCCAGCTAGGCTGGGGCACCGGTCTTAAAATGCAGACGGTTTCTTTTTTTCAACGTTACATTGTGAGGGATATATCGCTGACTTAAGATATATCGCGGGCTCGTTACTTTTGGGAGTGCTGGCTGGCTGATTGAAATCTTATCTGCCATTTTGGAAAGCACGAGGCATGGAGTACAGTCAAGAGAAAGATTATAGCTTTTTAGAGAACGACACGTTCCCCAACCTTTATGATGCAAAAGTTTATGAGGGAAAATTTATGAGTGAGTATTTGGAGAGACAAATTTACGAGCGACTACTTAAGAGTGAACCTTCTATCGTGAAACATATCGGAGAATAAGAGCGACTTACCAAAGCTATCTACATTGAGTGAACCTTCCATCTTAAAATCTATCGAGAATCAAAGCGAACACTTATCAAAGCTGACTTTATAATCATCTTAAAAAACGTGCTACAAGGCGATCTAGACGTGCTCGTGAACCGAGCAAAATTCCACTGCTATTGCTAAGAGGTCTCCACAAGAAGAGTAGCATGTTGAAGAAATTTGTCTTCAAAATGATTTCAACGATTGAGATACCGAAGTCTTCAAACCTGCATCGCTATGTTAATAAGGTGAGAAAACTTTATCATGCACGATATAAATGTAATAACAAACGTGATCCAAAGATAATTAACTTGAATAAAATGGCTATACCCAAGGAAGCTTATTTGTTGTCTTTCTTTAGCAGGCATTATCACAAGATAATGAAACTAAAATGTAAAGCACGTCGATATTTATCATTGTTTTCTTGCAATTGTGTGAGTCATATGACCACTTATGTGAATTTCAAACTAAGTAACGATATTGAGAAGAATCCAGGACCTACAATACAACACTGATTATCGTGAACATTAGACCTTTTATGCAAAATGACAGCTCAACAATGCAGTTGCCCTCTCTTATTTCCTCTGAGAATTTGATGCAGTTAAGATTAAGTGAACTTGGTTTACAATCAATAGATGGTGGTGGTGCAGGTGATTGTTTCTGTAGATCTGTGTCACATCAATTATATGGCAATAGCAACCATCATATGGGTATACGTCTCTAAAGATGGGTGACCAAGTCCTTGGCCAACTCGTTGATAACATCTTAAATCAAGATGAACAAACTTTGGCCCAAAAGTTGCTTTTTGTTGAAAATGTTTCCTTAACTTACAACAAAGACACTTTAGTTGTGTCTGAAATCAACTAGAAATTTCCTTGGCTTTATTTGGATATTGAGCTTTCCATAAGCACGATCAGGACAAATTAGAAGTCGAATATTTCATATAAACAAATAATTATTTTTAAAAAGTTGTTAGTGTTATAAAGAAATTAAGACAGTTTTTTTGAATATTGTGCTTTCTATACGCACGATCAGAACAAGTTCGAAATCGAATATTTCATATAAACAAACAATTATTTTTCGAAGGTTTGTTAATGTTGTAAAGAAATTATGAGATTTTTTTGGGTATTGAGCTTTCTATAAGCACGATCAGAACAAGTTCGAAATCGAATATTTCATATAAGCAAACAATTATTTTTTCGAAGGTTTGTTAATGTTATAAAGAAATTATGAGAATTTTTTGAGTATTGAGCTTTCTATAAGCACGATCAAGACAAGTACGAAATCGAATAATTCATATAAACAAACAATTATTTTTCGAAGGTTTGTTAATGTTATGAAGAAATTATGACAATTTTTTGGGTATTGAGCTTTCTATAAGCACAATCAGGACAAGCTCGAAATCGAATATTTCATGTAAACAATTACTTTTACAAAGGTTTGTTTATGTTATAAAGAAATGAAGAGAGTTTTCTGGATATTGAGCTTACTATAAGCATGATCAGCACAAGTTCGAAAGCGAATATTTCATGTAAACAAATACTTATTTTTAAATGTTGTTGGTGTTATAAAGAAATAACAATTTTTGGGATATTGAGCTTTCTATCCGCCGCAACAGGACAGGTTTGAAATCGAATATTTCATGTAAACGAACACTTATTTTTAATAAAGTTTGTTACTGTTATAACAAAAATACACAATTCAAAGAATATTTTAATATTATTATAAGTTGATTGGCAAAATAAAGATTAAAATTATGTACCAGTCAAATCGAAGCTTAAACTCCCCCCCCCCCCCCCAGGCATTTGAATTTTGGAAAATTTTTGTTCAGATTCCCCCCTCACTGGGCCAAATGCCCCCACCCCCGGGAAAATTACCAGATTACTGTTTTAACTTTTCAGTAGTTTCTATTATGCTTCTGCGACTGTGCATGTTAACATGGTTTATTAGACAGCACATATTTATATATTATAGATATAAATCGTTCTTAAACACCTTCAAATACGGAACACAGCTTGTGTAGACCTTTGGTTTTCAACCACTCCACCACAAATACGCAAACTTTTCCTTTGAATTCATCAAACTTCGGTCTCCGCCATCTCCACCACGATTTATCAACCCACGTAGAATCAGCGCAACTCATAACATGAAATCGAGGCTAGCGATCACATTCCCCACCCCCTATGAGTGGTGATCAAATGCCCTCCCTCCTTGGTAGGAAGAGGCGTCAAATGCCCGGGGTATGTTCGAGGGGAGGGGGGGGGGGAATGTTTAAGCTTCGATTTGACTGGTACATTACTTACATCTAAGCAGGTGTTCAAACTGTCTCTGAATGTAAAATAAGTCAATATAGCCTCCACAGAAGGGGGAGGAAAGAGTATGAAGATTAACTTTGGAATCCGGTGTCCCACTGGGCCCCGGTAAGTTCCACGTAGTGGTTCTAGTTTTCCAAATCATTGTTGCAATGATTTCTGTGTTTTTAGTGCCAAATTATCCACTTGTAGTTATTATTTTCATGACTACAGTTTCATTACACTAGTAAATTCATTCAGCTTTGCTCTTTTATATACAATACTAGCTCAGTTTGTAATACGAAGCCTAGCTCTTAAGCTTTTGTTGAATTCAGTAGCATTCACTATTTTTGATAGTTTCTGTCATGCAATTTCCTGTTTCTCAAGTACCTTGTTAGGCCCCGTTTACACGGGTCCGGACAAATTGTTTGGACGGACGAATTTTGTTCCTGGACCGCCTGTTTACATGGATCCGTGCAAATTCTGTTGCAGTGGTGTTTACACGGATCCGTGCAAAGTTTAGACCAGCTTCTGCATTTGATTCCAGGCCATAACCGCGCTATGCGAGCAAAAAGTTGCACGGTTCGGATGTTTACACGAGTCCGTACAAATATGGAACCGTGCCGGTCAAAAAGTTGACCTGCTTTTTTCAGGTCCCAAATTTGCACACTTAGCCGTTCAAAAATTCGTCCAGTTCCGCCGGTCCCGTGTAAACGCAAGGTGGAACCGTGCAAGGATTTGTCCGGACCCGTGTAAACGGGGCCTTAGTCACCACGCAGACCCTCTTAGGAACGCGGGACAAGCCTAAGAACGCCTGAGTAGGAGGCTAGTACCTTGTTCGTTTTCTTTTTTTGTACCGAATTATATTCGCCTGTAAGCCATTTCTTACTGTTATTCTTAGTGTTATCATAATTACTTTTTTGTAATATATTATTAAGCTTGTTATATCATTTAGCTCAGTATTGTAGCTTTGTTTTCTTATTTATTATTTTAGTGTTACTCGTTCCCGTTTTTTTTTGTACTGTTGCATTCATTTGCTGTGCTAAAAACTTCTAAAACTTTCCTCGGATCTATTGTTCTTGCGTCGACCCGTCTTGGTCGGGTCGTCTTACAATCACACCAACGATATTATTACGATCGCTCTTATTTGTCACATAGTGAAAGTGAACAGTCAGTGCGTTATGGTTGCATTCTTTGCATAGCGTGGGTCTGGCGTTATTTGTAATCCGAGAGGTTTGTTTACTTCTAAGGAAAAAATACCTTGACCTTTCAAAAGAATATAAATTTACAATGTTAAAAGGGTTTTTTACGAGCGCTGGTTTTATTTTTTCCCGAGAAAACTCCACCATTGCTTCTGGCGAGATAAACACGATCTTACTTATCACCGTAAGGGCATTCTAGTAAACAAGATCTGATTTATCACCGTCAGTGCATTCTATCGCTGACGCCAGACGTAATACCTTCTTTAGCGCATTGAATATTCTCTTCCAAAGTGAACATGCAACGCATAGAACTGTTCACTTTCACTATGTGACAAATAAGAGCGATCGTAATAATAATATCGTTGGTGTGATTGTAAGACGACCCGACCAAGACGGGTCGACGCAAGAACAATAGATCCGAGGAAAGTTTTAGAAGTTTTTAGCACAGCAAATGAATGCAACAGTACAAAAAAAAAAACGGGAACGAGTAACACTAAAATAATAATAAGAAAACAAGCTACAATACTGAGCTAAATGATATAACAAGCTTAATAATATATTACAAAAAAGTAATTATGATAACACTAAGAATAACAGTAAGAAATGGCTTACAGGCGAATATAATTCGGTACAAAAAAAAGAAAACGAACAAGGTACTAGCCTCCTACTCAGGCGTTCTTAGGCTTGTCCCGCGTTCCTAAGAGGGTCTGCGTGGGTGACTAAGGCCCCGTTTACACGGGTCCGGACAAATCCTTGCACGGTTCCACCTTGCGTTTACACGGGACCGGCGGAACTGGACGAATTTTTGAACGGCTAAGTGTGCAAATTTGGGACCTGAAAAAAGCAGGTCAACTTTTTGACCGGCACGGTTCCATATTTGTACGGACTCGTGTAAACATCCGAACCGTGCAACTTTTTGCTCGCATAGCGCGGTTATGGCCTGGAATCAAATGCAGAAGCTGGTCTAAACTTTGCACGGATCCGTGTAAACACCACTGCAACAGAATTTGCACGGATCCATGTAAAACAGGCGGTCCAGGAACAAAATTCGTCCGTCCAAACAATTTGTCCGGACCCGTGTAAACGGGGCCTAACAAGGTACTTGAGAAACAGGAAATTGCATGACAGAAACTATCAAAAATAGTGAATGCTACTGAATTCAACAAAAGCTTAAGAGCTAGGCTTCGTATTACAAACTGAGCTAGTATTGTATATAAAAGAGCAAAGCTGAATGAATTTACTAGTGTAATGAAACTGTAGTCATGAAAATAATAACTACAAGTGGATAATTTGGCACTAAAAACACAGAAATCATTGCAACAATGGATTTGGAAAACTAGAACCACTACGTGGAACTTACCGGGGCCCAGTGGGACACCGGATTCCAAAGTTAATCTTCATACTCTTTCCTCCCCCTTCTGTGGAGGCTAATATTGACTTATTTTACATTCAGAGACAGTTTGAACACCTGCTTAGATGTAAGTAATGTACCAGTCAAACCGAAGCTTAAACATCCCCCCCCCCCTCCCCTCGAACATACCCCGGGCATTTGACGCCTCTTCCTACCAAGGAGGGAGGGCATTTGATCACCACTCATAGGGGGTGGGGAATGTGATCGCTAGCCTCGATTTCATGTTATGAGTTGCGCTGATTCTACGTGGGTTGATAAATCGTGGTGGAGATGGCGGAGACCGAAGTTTGATGAATTCAAAGGAAAAGTTTGCGTATTTGTGGTGGAGTGGTTGAAAACCAAAGGTCTACACAAGCTGTGTTCCGTATTTGAAGGTGTTTAAGAACGATTTATATCTATAATATATAAATATGTGCTGTCTAATAAACCATGTTAACATGCACAGTCGCAGAAGCATAATAGAAACTACTGAAAAGTTAAAACAGTAATCTGGTAATTTTCCCGGGGGTGGGGGCATTTGGCCCAGTGAGGGGGGAATCTGAACAAAAATTTTCCAAGAATTCAAATGCCTGGGGGGGGGGGGGGGGAGTTTAAGCTTCGATTTGACTGGTACATAATTTTAATCTTTATTTTGCCAATCAACTTATAATAATATTAAAATATTCTTTGAATTGTGTATTTTTGTTATAACAGTAACAAACTTTATTAAAAATAAGTGTTCGTTTACATGAAATATTCGATTTCAAACCTGTCCTGTTGCGGCGGATAGAAAGCTCAATATCCCAAAAATTGTTATTTCTTTATAACACCAACAACATTTAAAAATAAGTATTTGTTTACATGAAATATTCGCTTTCGAACTTGTGCTGATCATGCTTATAGTAAGCTCAATATCCAGAAAACTCTCTTCATTTCTTTATAACATAAACAAACCTTTGTAAAAGTAATTGTTTACATGAAATATTCGATTTCGAGCTTGTCCTGATTGTGCTTATAGAAAGCTCAATACCCAAAAAATTGTCATAATTTCTTCATAACATTAACAAACCTTCGAAAAAATAATTGTTTGTTTATATGAAATATTCGATTTCGTACTTGTCTTGATCGTGCTTATAGAAAGCTCAATACTCAAAAAATTCTCATAATTTCTTTATAACATTAACAAACCTTCGAAAAAATAATGTTTGCTTATATGAAATATTCGATTTCGAACTTGTTCTGATCGTGCTTATAGAAAGCTCAATACCCAAAAAAATCTCATAATTTCTTTACAACATTAACAAACCTTCGAAAAAATAATTGTTTGTTTATATGAAATATTCGATTTCGAACTTGTTCTGATCGTGCGTATAGAAAGCACAATATTCAAAAAAACTGTCTTAATTTCTTTATAACACTAACAACTTTTTAAAAATAATTATTTGTTTATATGAAATATTCGACTTCTAATTTGTCCTGATCGTGCTTATGGAAAGCTCAATATCCAAATAAAGCCAAGGAAATTTCTAGTTGATTTCAGACACAACTAAAGTGTCTTTGTTGTAAGTTAAGGAAACATTTTCAACAAAAAGCAACTTTTGGGCCAAAGTTTGTTCATCTTGATTTAAGATGTTATCAACGAGTTGGCCAAGGACTTGGTCACCCATCTTTAGAGACGTATACACATATGATGGTTGCTATTGCCATATAATTGATGTGACACAGATCTACAGAAACAATCACCTGCACCACCACCATCTATTGATTGTAAACCAAGTTCACTTAATCTTAACTGCATCAAATTCTCAGAGGAAATAAGAGAGGGCAACTGCATTGTTGAGCTGTCATTTTGCATAAAAGGTCTAATGTTCACGATAATCAGTGTTGTATTGTAGGTCCTGGATTCTTCTCAATATCGTTACTTAGTTTGAAATTCACATAAGTGGTCATATGACTCACACAATTGCAAGAAAACAATGATAAATATCGACGTGCTTTACATTTTAGTTTCATTATCTTGTGATAATGCCTGCTAAAGAAAGACAACAAATAAGCTTCCTTGGGTATAGCCATTTTATTCAAGTTAATTATCTTTGGATCACGTTTGTTATTACATTTATATCGTGCATGATAAAGTTTTCTCACCTTATTAACATAGCGATGCAGGTTTGAAGACTTCGGTATCTCAATCGTTGAAATCATTTTGAAGACAAATTTCTTCAACATGCTACTCTTCTTGTGGAGACCTCTTAGCAATAGCAGTGGAATTTTGCTCGGTTCACGAGCACGTCTAGATCGCCTTGTAGCACGTTTTTTAAGATGATTATAAAGTCAGCTTTGATAAGTGTTCGCTTTGATTCTCGATAGATTTTAAGATGGAAGGTTCACTCAATGTAGATAGCTTTGGTAAGTCGCTCTTATTCTCCGATATGTTTCACGATAGAAGGTTCACTCTTAAGTAGTCGCTCGTAAATTTGTCTCTCCAAATACTCACTCATAAATTTTCCCTCATAAACTTTTGCATCATAAAGGTTGGGGAACGTGTCGTTCTCTAAAAAGCTATAATCTTTCTCTTGACTGTACTCCATGCCTCGTGCTTTCCAAAATGGCAGATAAGATTTCAATCAGCCAGCCAGCACTCCCAAAAGTAACGAGCCCGCGATATATCTTAAGTCAGCGATATATCCCTCACAATGTAACGTTGAAAAAAAGAAACCGTCTGCATTTTAAGACCGGTGCCCCAGCCTAGCTGGGCCCCGGTAATTAGGCAAGGCAAGCAAAATATTACAGTAACTACTTGTGAAAACAATAGCAGATCATACAAACAGAAAAATTAACATGCTGTGTGACAAAAGTCAAGGTAGATAAATAAAATACGCATCTCCGAGGGATTTTGGCTCAATTTTGACCACATAAACATTCCTCCCCAACTAAACTAACCGCAAGTTTATTTATTCGCTAACTAGACAAAACTCTACTGACGAAAAGAGCTGAGAGATGGCCTGTAATTGGCTGATGATGACATCATCCGCAAACAGCAAGCCTTTCCGAACGCCGAATAGCGGCATATGCAACACGCAAAACAGGCAAACAGATTATGCTCGTTAACGGCTGCATTTTAATTTATGTTTTGTTTGAACGACCAAACGGAGGACTAAACCTTACTTGAGAAACAAAAGCTCTATTAGATAGCTGCAAGAAACATAAGAACTGCTCTAGACAAACGTATAGCTTTCTAGAAGTAAAGCTACGGCGTCTCGGAAGAAAAACGTACGAGAACAGATATGTTATCCGTGACAATCAATATATTGTACTTGCGAACAGTTCTAATCAAACAGCCGGCCCCGGCGTCACAATATAGAATACAAATAAGCAACACGTTCACTAGCCTGAATTTCAGCCGTCTCCTCCTCTCGCTAAGTCTCGGGAGAGAGACGTCTGAAGGCAATGGGCGATAATGCTGTCCGGTGACGTCACTACCCGAAAACCTGGTAGTGGTTCTGATTGGTTGCTGTGTTAATTTATTTGCCCGACGCGAATAATTTGAATAATTTTATTGCCAAACTTTGCGCGTTCACTGAAGATGGCATAAGAAAATCGCGAGCTAAAGCCACAAGAGTTAAAGCCGTTTCTGGTGTATGCTCGACATTTGGAGTTCAAAACCTCTATCCGCAACAGGAAAAGGCAGTTGCAGAATTTCTTAGCGGAAGAGATGTTTTCGTAAACTTGCCTACGGGATATGGGAAGTCCTTAATATATCATAGTCATCGTATGGCTCCACTAGTCAGTAGCGATTGAACTTTCAAAGTAGCACAGTTAGTCGTGTGCAAAATTTACCTGAAAAAAGTCTGAAAACTTGCAGCAGTTCACTCGTAAACATTATCATTTTACTTTCGATATGTACGGCTAGCACACTAAATACACTGGTTTTAAACACTCCTTGAAATCCATAAATGAAGACGTTTGTTGGGTTTTCAACGGCCATTCTCATGCATGAATGACTCCGAGAGCAAGCAAATCTGCACGCGAGCAAACAAATTATTCTGCACGTATTTTCTTGGGGCTACGGGCTGAACATATACTTAAACCTATAAAACTTATACCTATTACCACAAAATTAGCACAAAGTTTCATTAGAAGTTTTGTTCAGTCCGTAGCCCCACGAATACGTAAAGAAATAATTTAGTTCGCCGCGTTGTAGATTTGCTTGCTCTCCGGCTCGGGGTCATTCATGCGTGCGAATGGCCGT
>JAHPZR010047141.1:0-15331 GCA_019787425.1 Platygyra sinensis | reverse complement strand
TCTTGTGTGTATGTGTAAATTGTGAGAAAATTGTTGTTGTTGTTTCTTTGTCTGTTGATGTTGAATAATTCACAGTTGTGAAAAATTTTCAAATTGTTCTTGAGTTCTCATCTCTGTGTAAAAGTCATTATCAATATATGTCCGATTATAAGGTTCGCAGTCATTTCAAGCATACCTTCTAGAAAAGCACAAAAGATTACAACGTTGGGGAACATGTGTAAGTCAACTAATATATCCTTAAATTGTAATATTAATTAAACATTTGCTACTATTAGCCACTATCAATTTTGCCAAACCAACAATGTCATATTTTACCTTTCTTACAACTGTAGGGATAACAACCAACAACCAAAGGCTTTTGACAAGTCAGTTGTTCTACTAATAGCTATTATTAAAAACTGGATCATTGGATAATGCAATTCGAGAGTTTCATTGGCTTAGCCATCATGGTATATGAGCCATTATAACATGATCTACAAAAATGGCGAGCGTATGCGTGATTTTTTGGGCCTTTTTGTTTTTATTGTAGTCTAGTTTTCTATATTTTGGGGGCGTTTTTAATAAAACAATCATTCCACTTGCGCTTGTTGGATATGAGATAATTATAGCCAACTCGGCGCTACGCGCCTCGTTGCCTATCTATCATCTCATATCCAACGCGCGCTCATGGAATAATTGTTAAATATACAGATTTAGCCAAGCCTAAAAGCGGTCCTCCTAGGCCGCTTTGTTCAAAACCAGATTAAACTAACTGAGGGTAAGCGAAAAGTTTGATTTGAGTTTTGTAACTTTGCGGTGAGATTTTTTTGTTTATATTTTTGGCCCTCTGTTTTAATTTCAGTTTGAATAATTTTAAACTATACCACGAGCCCTTACCCTAAGGCAGTGAAAAACACTTGCATAGAGGATGAGTTTATACTTCGGTTAGCCTTTAATCCTGGGTTAGCGTTTAACCCAATTTCCCAACGGCCCTGATTACAACAAATTAAACAGACATGAGCCTCCGATCCAATCAAAAACAAGCACTTAGTCAGCGGTCAACTTTAAAAAACACATGAACTCCATGAGCCATAAACCTGAGCCAGCGTTACCTCGTTTTGACAGGTGTTAATTGACATAGATGTCAAATATGAAAGACGTGCGCTGTAAACCAGGACTTGGTATTGGCTGGAATATATGGCTGTCATGTTGCGCGACGTCGTTGTCGACGTTGGGCGCACATGCCTGCGATCTATGCTTGCTAGCCATGTTCACCATGAAAAGAGAGTTGCATGGGTTTCTAGTTCGATATATGCAGGTGGTTCTGTTCCCATAGTAATGAGGTGCTTCGTTTTGCGGCCCTTCGGGCCGCCAGATCTCCGCTATGATTGAGCGGCAGCAACTGCACAAAATGTAATTTTCCTTTGAAGTAAGTAAGATTAAACACGAAGGAAATCAGAAGACATAATTGCAATTTTCGGTTGAAGACGTTTATGTGCTTGTTGGATCACCCTTCAAGTTTTTAAGAGATGACAATGTCAGACCCATCAGCTGTTGCGCGACGTTGTCGTCGTCGTTGGTCGCACGCTCCCGCGGTCCATATGCCGCTAGCCATGTTGACCATGAAAAAAGAGTCCCGTTATTTTCTAGCCAGTCTTTGCATGCACGTTGTTCTGTTCCTAAAGTTATGTTGCTCCGCTTGGCGGCCCTTTGGGTAGCCCGAGCTTCGCTATGATTGAGCAGAAACTGCACAAAGTGCAATCAAATTGCAGGTTTTCGCATGATGTCACTAAAATTCAACCTACAAAACCATTGATCCTCGTGAGATGTACTTTCATGATGTATAAGAGCAGCTAAAAACAAATATTCACTCAAATATTGCTCCGAATCCCGGGGTTCTTGGTTTAGTGGTAGACTACGCTTGAATTTGTAAGCTTTTGCGTGACGCGGCATTTTCATGACGGCCAAGAGACCTGTCATGTTGGTTAAAAGTGACTTTGGCTATCTGAACTGTTCTACTATTAGAAAAAAGTACTATTTTAACGGTTTTGAGTCCCTCGAGAGATAAATTCGCGCTTTTGTAGCAAAACTCAGTGACAAATGTTTGTGTTGGTTTCCGGTCACCACTTTGGTGCCCATCTGGATGGGCACCAGCATGGCGTCTCCGTAAAAATCGCTATAAACTTGGCGAATAAAGTTTCTCCGTGTATCTTCCGTAAGAAAAATTTCTGTGACCTGAATCTTGGCGAGACTTATCGAATATACTCACTTTACAGAAGCCATAGTTATCGTCAGCTGTTGGGTATCCTTTGTTGGGGAAAAACGCTTCTCCTACCAACGTAAAATTAAACTCAGAACCATTACCAAGGAAAGCAAACCAATCCTGTATAAAGTATTTTAAGATGGCACTAGTCCACCAAATTATTATAAATTCTAAAAGAGAGCAACGAAACAGAAAAGCCAGCCTGTATTGACGAAAAGAAGTATATGAACGGAGAGAATTAACGGAAACAAACAAACTGTAAGATAAAAATTAAACCTAACTAAATTTAATTATTGTGTAGTATTCTTGCACCAGAAAAGGAGAGCTTTTTAACGTGGAGTGGTCTGCAATTCGCAACCACATCTTAAGCTCTAATGCACTCTTAAAGCCTCTCATACATTAACGAAAATTTTACGTACCACAACTGTGTCTTGATGTTTTCCGTCAAATGGCAAGAATTTCCGGATGCAAACTTTGAAACTTCCAGAATTCACGTTCTCCAACCAAACATACATTGCATCATCAGGCTTTGTGCTACGAGCATACTTAGCTGAGACAAATACAGAAGGTCTACCACCAAAGCTCTGTAAATTACACAAACTTATGTTACATTTGATACATAAAAAACAGTGTTCTTTGACAAGAAGATATACTCAAGATTTTTGACACAGTAGTGAAAAGACTATTAGCAGAATAGGAAATAGTTAGCAATTAGTAAGCAATACAGGAATTTTCCTGGAGTAGCTGAAACAAAAAATGCCCATCAAAGCATTCAAGAATCTCTCTAAAATTAGTGAAAAATAACATTAAGACTTCATTTATATAGCGCTATTTCTATCACTATCCAAAAGCACTTTACAGTGATTTTAAACAGGAGCAAAGAAAGATAACTAACCTGTATAAATCAAAATAAAAATTAGGAATAATACTGAAACCTTATCATGAAAACTTAGTAACTAACTAACTATCTGCCTACCTACCTAAACTGAATCCCTTGATAGCTGATGCTATAGGTATTCTAAACTGTGGTATGATATTTTGTTTCAATTATAGTTCGCATTAAGGGAGAATTTCATTCCCATTTCTTTTGTAAACCATGACCTTAAGTTGGGTTTTTGCGCAAAATACTTTTTGGCTAAATTTGATTTCCAATTTTCTCATTAAATTTCCGGGCAATCAATTTCAGGACAAGAACATACATCGTATATGAGTACATTCATGTCGGTTTTCTCTTTTGTAAAGCTGTAGTCGTCTAACCTGTGAGAATGTAACTTTGTCACATTTGCTTTCTGTTGTCCACATTCCTTGAAAAGTCACACTGCCATGCATCATTTTTGGATGATTTTGATAGGCCAGCCAGTTAATAATTCCAGTTTCATTTGATCCAGTCCCTGTTTCACGTGAACAGACCTCAAATCCACGTGTACTAATTGACTGAACCCACACATCAGAAGGCGAGTGAACACGTGAAAACTCTTCACCATGGCTCATTGATACGTGCACGGAAACCTAACGGGAATAGAATTTTAATATATTAGTAACAGAAATTTACTTATAGGTAGAAATCAGTATTAATAAACTGTGCTAAACTCAGTTAGACCTGAAGTTGCTTCTCTGACAACTTTAAGACTACTGGTTGAAGTAAATTAAACTTGTACAGGCACTTTTAACTGATACTTTAAAGTCTTTGATAAAATAGCATTTAGACATAGAATGATTTTCAGCCATTCTGAAAGGCACTCTTACCTTTGCCGATCCACTAAACGCTTGAGGAAATGCAACGTTCGTACAAATAGGCAGTCGACAATTTAGAGGTGGTGAACATCCACTGCTGCAGCTCCAATCTTGAAATGTTTGCGACATGTTGAGCTTGCCAGTTTGCAGCAGAGAAATCCCTGATCGGACAAAACGGTAGAATTGTGTCAGATGAGAAGCACACACATTTAGAGCTAAAAAATCACACAAGGACAGGATAATAAACGGATAAATGTGACTGAGACGCTATAATTAATTATAAAACAAATGCAAGGTCAGTATGAAAGCCGGCCAAATCCATGGAGTTACATTCAAAGATAAACGTTAGAAAGAAGGTGGAGGCAAGGCGGCCGCACTCCCACTTTTTATTGAGTTTGGCCATCCCCTTTTTTTTTTTCTCTGTTTAGCAGCGTCGTCCCACCGACCCAGATTTTCGCGTTTTCACTGAAAAAAAAAGTTACGCAGAAGGCACTGAAGGCAATGAGACATTTATTTTCAACGATTGCCACTTTAATCTGAAACATAAGCAATTTTTTCCTTGCAGATCTTTAGATTTTAGCGGAGCTCCGGCGGCCCCAAGGGCCGCCAAGCGGAGCCCTATACCCATATAGGAATGAAAAGGAAACCCATGAGTTGATTTTCTCATTCTCTACTTGCACAAACCCCATAATACACCTCTTTTACCCCCAAAAAATTTGCATAGGCTTTGTTTTAGATTACTCTGGGGACATGTTCATGTCCCAGGAGAAATTGCAAACAATGAGTATGCAAAATTTTGGGGGGGTTAAAGAGGTGCGTTATGGTATTGTGCAAGAAGTGAATGGTTATCATTGCTAGCGGCATTGCTCGTGGGCGCGTATGCACGACGACGACGACGGAGTCGCGCAACATGGCGGCCATACTCCAAATAATAGGTTGACAGAGATATGCAGCCTTGATTTACCGTGTACTTCTTTGATTTTGAGCATCCATGTTATGATCAATTGACACCTGTCAAACAAGGTATCCGCTGACCAGTATCACGTGATCATATCGCTGGGTCAAGTATACAACTCATCAAGGTCACGTGTTTTTTCGAGGTTGACAGCTGACCAAATGCTGGTTTTTGATTGGATCGCGGGCTCAAGTCAGGGTAACTTGTTGAAAACAGGGCAGGATTGTTTGGAAGGCGGTTAACGCAAGCCCAGGATTAAAATTTATTCAAATTATAGCTTTTTCCTCTATACAAATGTTTTTTGCGACTATGAAACTCACAACAGAAAGCCAAACAATAAACAGAAAATCTCACCGCAAAGTTACAAAACTCATATCAAAATTCTACCTTTTTCTGCGTTAGCTTAATCGGGCACTGAACGACCCGGCCAAGGAGCCACGCTTTTAGGCTGGCGTAAATCTATATATTACCTCATTCATGCAAGCAATGACTGAGTATCGAGAGAGACTAAATGTCGACGGAAGTTGTGGTACGTGGACGGAAATCTGTGGACCGTAGCCGACGGAAGCGAAAGTATCCTCACCACTCCACCCCGCTTCTGCTTAACAAAAGTCCAAATAAACTTCCGTGTGTATGCTGTAATAGATAAATTTTATATGAAGTCAGAATGTCGGAACGAAAATCGCCATATGGTTGAGAAGCCGAGTTCGCGCCTAGGGAACCCTGAACGGTATTTTTTCTTCCTACAACCATCGCGAAAACATGAAGATCGGAACACTTTACAAGTAAGTTTTGACGACAAATTTAAAAATTAAACGAGACTTACCTGTAAGTTGAAGTTTGATTGTAATTCTATCCGTCACCAAGCACTGAGGGATTACGTGAGATAGCATTGCGCCTGCGCGAACTCAGTTTTTAAAGCACTTACCATGTGTGCAGTGGAGAAACTCCCTGTCAAAATATGGGAGGGCCTAGCATGGGGGGAGGGGCACGTAATCCCTCAGTGCTTGGTGACGGATAGAATTACAATCAAACTTCAACTTACAGGTAAGTCTCGTTTACTTTTTAAATTCTATTCCGTCACCGCACTGAGGGCTTCGTAGTCAAAGTAATTTGGTATCTTTAATCTTGTAACAAGACAGTAGAAAAACTATCTTTGTTGATAACAGGCTTGTTATAAAACTTGGCAAATGTGTCAGATGAGCTCCACTCTGCAACTGATAAGATATGCTCTAATGGAACAGATTTCAAAAATGCCTTAGACGTTGCAGCAGCCCTGGTACTATGTGGCTTAAACAGGTTTACATCAATCCCGGATTTTTCCATTACTGTTTCCACCCATCTACTGATGGTTTCACGAGAAACAGGTTTAAAAACGGCTTGGAATAACTAACAAACAGTTGTTGTGCACCTCCACGTAAGGCAGAGGTGCGATCAAGATAAGCCTTCAGAGTAGTAAAAACACAAATATTGGGGTTATCCGGGTACGCTACAAACTCAACAACAGTGGGTTTAGACCCTGGCTTAGATTGCTTTAAAGGTTTAGAAATGACAAAAGTCACAGACGTTTCTGAAACAACCATGTCCTCCAAAGACAAGTAGTGAATCGTTTGCCCCCGTTGAGCTGATACCAGTGACATTAGGGTGACCACTTTTAATGTCAGATCTTCAAGAGAGCACTGTGTAGTAGAGATTGACTTAACATAGTTCAGGACCTTGTTCACATCCCATGTCACAGCATATCTTGGGTTTGAGGGTCTTGTTTCGTAAACTTCTTTCAAAAACCTTTTTACACTTTCTTGTGCTCCAAACGTTATCCCATCGACAGGTTTAGGACTGCAGAGGGACACTGGATAGAGCGGACCTCGCAGAGTTAATGCCACTGCAACCAACGCCTGCCTCAAATAACTCCACTAAAACTCAATAACTCAATAACTCCACTAGCGCCTGGGGAACAGTGACAGAAACTAGATCAATCTGTTTTTGATGGCAATATGTAGTCCATCTTTTCATGTAGGAGGAGTACTGCTTAGTGGTTGTTTTCCTCAAGACTGTAGGATAATAGAGGTTGCCTTTTGAGAAAATCCCAATGTCTCAGGATTGCCGGACAATCTGCAAACAATCAGAACCATTTTCTTGAAGGGGAATCTGTCATCCCTGTCATTTGTAAGGCAGTCCTTTGTGATGGTAGTACTCTTGGAACATACACTAACATGTGAAGAAGTTTGGGGTACCAACTTGGGTTGGCTATATTGGGACTATCATGAAGCCTTCAGCAGATTCCGTCTGTATCTTCTGTAGACATCTGGCAATTAAACTGAAAGGGGGAAAAGCATAGAAAAACTCTTCATCCCATGTGATAGAAAAAGCATCTATGAAAGCTGCCCCTGGATCAGGTTTCCAGGATGCATAACATGAGACCTGATGATTTAATCTGGATGCAAAAGATCTATGGAGGGTTCTCCCCAGATATCTGTAATCTTCTGGAATATGTCCGGTCTTATTATCCATTCCTTGTTGTCGGAGAAAACACGCGATTCTCGGTCGGCCTCAACGTTTTTTGTGCCTGGAATATAGGCAGCTGTTAACCATATTTGTTTATCTATGCACTACTGCCAAATATCTTTAGCAATAGTATGACATTCTCTGGAATGTGTACCCCAGGAGCATTCATATGCTCCTGGTACCCCCATAGCATTAATATAGTTCACAGTTGTAGAGTTATCCGAGTATTTCTGGACATGGATGCCTTGCTCATTTTTGCAAAATGCCTAAAGTCCAAAAAATGCAACCATCAGCTTCAAACAATTAATTTGGTATTTGGCCTCTTCATCTCACCATCTACCCCTGTTTTCTCGGCATCTTTGACTGCACCCCATCCTTTAGTTGACGCATCAGTATAAATGATCACGTCAACCTTTGAATTAGTAAATAATTATATCTTATTAGACGTTTCGTTGTGTAGTATCGCTGAGTATTTTTACGAGTTGTGCCGTCAAAATACAAACAACGAGTAAAAATACTCAGCGATACTACACAGCAAAACGTCTAATAAGAGATTTATTACTGATCCAACGCGCCAAATTGGTATGTTCTTGCGAGCGAATTTCGTGGATATTTATATTTGCAGGGAATTTCTGATAGAAGTATGCGAAGCGGAACGGAATTGGCGCGCAAAATCCAGCTAACTGATTGGTCAACGGCAGGAAACCTGTCTAACCGGTCCTCTGGAGTACAAATACCGCGTGATATTTGTACTCGTCTTAAGCGTTATTTGTACTCTGCGAAGTGCAGTTGGATAATAATAGGGGGTAGTTAACGGTTGGTATGTTACCATACCACCACTTTATCTCGGAGACACTTTCTTGTGATAATTTCATATGAGCATTGTAATTGCCTTTATTCCGTCTTAAGGCAGTAGTTTAACCTGATTGCTGATTGTAGTGTATCCATCTTAAAATGCTGGTACTCCACATGTTCATTCAATTAATCTATGGCCCCATCTTTCTTAGGGCGTATTCACCAGGACAATGTGTGGTTTCTGAAATAACACCTTTAATCAGCAGTTTGTCAATTTCCATGTCAATGACCTGCTCTTGATGTGTAAAGTTTATTTCTTTCAGTGGCATACACCGTTGTAGCTCTACATTCTCAAACTCAATTTTATAATGTTTCGCACTGTCTATTAAGTATGAAAGGATCTGAGGTCATGCATTGCCACTGAGAGGCAAATTGTTTCAGTCGGCCACCTATAATTTCAACAGATTGTTCCGACATATTTCTTACCTCAACATCAACATTATTAGAAATCTGGGTCACTTTGACTTCCTCTCCTCCTTCTGCTTGAAGGTCTGAGGACGTTTGTGGTCGTTTTTTCACGAGCCTAAAAAAGGCTTCCAGTAATAGTCCTGGGTGTCCCCTGCCACGAACATAATACTTGTGCCTGTGATAATCAGGCTTGGCCGTTGATCTTTCACTGTGCGCAGACACTTTATTACCAACGCGGTTGACCTCGGTCAACTCTTTTACCTGCTTAGGGAGATCATCGCAAATAATTGGTCGGTGATTGCCAGCGACGAAGAGCAAAGGTGTTTATATTCTTCATACAGATCAGGTCCCGGTTGTTCTAAAAGTGGATAACGCTATCCACCGGATAAATCACTATCCAGTGTATAGCGTGGTTTGTTTTGTCAACACTTATCCACTGGATAGCGATTTATCCGATGGATAGCGTTATCCAGCCTTTGAACAACCGGGGCCAGGTCTAATCAGTTCTCTTCGCCTTTGGTATAATTCGCAATTTGCATTAGCAAACAAGGCTAGCGCATCTGTTGACTGTTGTAAAAGGTCGATTCCGTGTGTACACGATGGTATATGATCTATAGACATTAGTCGATCATATTAGTCAACGCACACATTCCTTTGAAGAGAGATGTCTGCACCTTTTGCAGCCTAACATCTTGGGATCGAACGGCTGGAGTTATATGATTCCATATTGATTGATTTACTCGGACTTTTGTCAATAATTCACAGTGCTCTGGTCTGTGGTACTCATTCAGTTTTTGCTGAAGTTTCTCTTCAGGTGATGATGATGATGATGAAACCTGCCAGCTCTAGATTAATACTTGGACCCGTTTCCTCTTTCTTGCCCTTGCTTTAAGCTATTAAGCACATCAAATTTTCCCTCATTAGAAGGCGTTTTCTGAGCCCCAGCTGAATCAGTAAGCTTTGTCACAGCTTCCTTCAAGCATGTAGATTTCGTATCTTTCTTCCTCTTCGCAGCGAGCCCTCCGTTGACCTCGTGGCCATGCTTGGCCTGAGGAGTTTCCTCCTGGTCTACGCTCTCCATGTCTTCGTACTGTATTTCCAATTCTGACTGGGACAGTTTGAAATACTCTCTGCAATAGTCTTGGATCAATCCTGGGCGGACATCTGGGCAAATCCCTGTTTCAACGAAGCGGTCAACTCTTGTACTTCAGTTTTGGCGCCAATGGCACCATCAACAACTTCGACATTCGCTTCGATGTGTTCGTTTGAGAAGCGTTATTTCTCCTTCTTAAGTTGTCCTTCCTGCACTTAGGCTCAACATTAGTTGAACTTTCAGGCATTCCTTGTAAATTATCGCTTTACAGCCAACAACAACACTCTTTAGAAATCAAGTTATGTGCTTACTTCTGATCGCTTTCGAAGGCGGCAACACACTGAGTTCGCGCAGGCGCAATGTTATCTCACGTGAGCCCTCAGTGCGGTGACGGAATAGAATCACAGATTTAAAGCAGCTTTTCGGACTTTAGAAACAACAATGGTAAAATAAATTATTACTTCGAAGTTGATTTAAACTTTTGGAACGATTGGTAAAGCCACGGGCGTTAAAATGACTCCAAAAGCGGTCGGCAAAAACTAAAGCTTTCGCTTTGGCGTGAAAAATTAATTTGAACAGTGCTCGTGCAGCGCGGCACGTCTGCGAAATTTCAGCATTTTTCGCTTAAATAGGTTTCTTCGCCTCAGCTTGAATGAAACTTTACTGCTATTGAACTTCCTTTTGCACTTCTTTCATTTGGTTCCCTGTATTGTGGAATTTTAGGTTTTTTAAAGCGAACAGTAACTTTCACGCTTGATTTCTGTGTACATTTTGGCCCCGTTTACACGGGTCCGAGCAAATTTTTGCACGACGAATTTTGTTCCTGGACCGCCTGTTTACATGGATCCGTGCAAATTCTGTTGTAGTGGTGTTTACACGGATCCGTGCAAAGTTTAGACCAGTCGCGGCAATTGATTCCAGGCCATAACCGGCGCTATCTGAACAAAAAGTTGCACGGTTCGGGGGTTTACACGAGTCCGTACAAATATGGAGCCGTGCCGGTCAAAAAGTTGACCTGCTTTTTTCAGGTCCCAAACTTGCCCACTTAGCCGTTCAAAAATTCGTCCAGTTCCGCCGGTCCCATGTAAACGCAAGGTGGAACCGTGCAAGTTTTTGTCCGTGCAAAGATTTGGCCGGACCCGCGTAAACGGGGCCTTAATTTACGGCGACCTCCGGCAGCTTTGTTTATTTAAATTATTCGCTTCGTTCAAATAATTTTGGGAGTCTTATTCAGCTATTACAGAACTGCCAAGAAAAAAACTGAATGGTCACTAATTTAACACACTTGAAATACGACTAATCTCAACATAATTGGCTTGTTTTTGTCGTCTTTTTGATTTACAACTTTCATTTTCTTTCGCAGCGCCGTAATATTTCGTTACGCGGCGAAAAAATTAATTGATTTCTTGTTTTCAGATTGACTTTTACGTCAGTTCTTCGCTTTTTTTCCGTTGTTTTCTCAAATGTTAGCCGTTATAGTACAAGAATGGAAATTATGTTGTATTTGGTTTTGTCAATAATTAACTCATTTTCGCATTTTCAATTTTGAGGCCCTGTTAGGGGTTTTAGGGATAAGGGATAACTGGCAAAATAATTTTAGGGATAAGGGATAACGGACTAAATAATTATAGGGATAAGGGATAACTAGGATAGTTTTAGGGATAACAAAAAATAACTTTGATTTCTCAATTATAACAAGTTTGGTCACTTTTGACCCGTTACTGTTCGTTACCAGCGACCGGTAATGTTAAGTAACGCGGGATCATTTATCAGTCTAAATAAAATTCAAGCAAGATGGGTCAGATGTCAAAGATTTGCTTTCAGGCTCTTTTATTCGGTCAACTGCTGACCTCATGGCATGCGTGTTACACGGGCTCATTCTCATCAATATGGCTTCCCTGAAAGTACTGCATGAATTTACGGGTTGCACTTTTAAACAAAGAGATGAGAAACCGGCAATGAAATGGTCATTTTGAAACTGGAAGATTTTGCGTCATTCCTTCGAAATCTCAAGTCCTCTTGGATTGACCAAGGAGCCTAGGGAGTTGGTCTGTGCTCTGCGTAAACAGCACAAGATATCCAGTTGACAATACAGACAATTCTACAGACATTTCTTCTACACTTGAAGAAATTTCACCACTTTTACTCAACAGTCTTGATCTGAAAGGATCGACAACCTTGGTAGTTTAGAGTCTGTTTGCCAAGATGAAACAGAGAAACGAAATGCCGCTGGTTTTACCGATCGCCCATCGCTTTTCCTCTGCAATGAGAGAGTATCTCAAGCGCCTTACGAAATGCAGCTTCATATACTACACTAGTCGGTCTTCATACTATACCAAACAAGTTGGTTTCTTGTCGTTTGATCAATTTCCCTCCATGCCAAAGCCTGTCAGAAATGCCTTAGTAAGAAGACCACAGCTGGATCAAATGAGAACGTGGAGAGCAGAGTTTGGGCAAAGTGTGCGACAGCAAACTGTGCGAAGCATTACCACTAAGGATTCTGCTGGAACGTTTCCAGTGTTCAAACTGTTATGAAACCAAAGCGGGCGATCCAAAGCCAGTTGATCTTGCAAGACTTGCACAGATGAGCGTCGTCTTCGTTGTCAGGCCCGGTCGATAAGCTCTATGACTCATGGCATAAATTTGAAGACATTTGCTGCTGGTGTGATGCCGCTTTGGAGACAGAGTCATGATATTCCGGAATTAATAAATCCCCACAGCTGTGTTGCAGCGCGTCGGTTATTTCACTGAGCTGCTCTATCTGTGCTGCTGTGGGTCTAGTGGCAGCAAATATGCACCTCCACTTTTTGTTGTCTCCAAGTTCCACGGATATTATGCTGAGGTACCGGGACTCTTAGCTCCCGACTCCTTTTACAATTTTATTGTTGATTTTTTTTTTCCTTTTTCGACCGACCGACTCAAAATCAGAAAAACACATTCGACAATAAACGAATCAAAGGGCTCTTAGAGCCAGCTCATTCATGTAATGACTAATGTGCATTCTGCTGTTTGGTTATGAAATATTGCTACAGTTGAACCCGTATGAAACAGCAGGAATGAAGTTCAAATAGTTAACAATTATTCACCGAAGTGGAGGTAAATATCCACCACTTTCACCGACACTGAGGTGAATAATTGTTTTAGTATATACCACACAAGCTGAATAACTAACGGCCCAAAGAGTAACTTTATTAGTTAAAATATAGCGACAAAAGCCATTTTGTTTTTCTTCGGCTGCTCGGAGCTGAATAGTACTTGGTTAATCACCTCCGAGCTAGCCAATCAGCGTGCGCGAAAAGTACTATTCACTTGTGTGGTATATATTAAATATCATTAGTATACATTTACCGTAGTCTATCGTGAATCCGTGAATTTGATTGGCTATATTACCGTTGACTATCTGCTGATAGTCAACAGTCACGCATCAGTGCACATCGCGCATCAGGTTGAACCTGATGTAACATAATAAAACAGTTTTTTTCTACGCGTTACTTGACATTTTTTTATTTTTATGCAATGAGACTACGGTAAATTTATACTAAAACAATTAGACTACTCGCCCTCGTTTCCTACGAGCGATAGTCAACTCGGCTACGCCTCGTTGACTATCTGCTCGTAGAAAACTCGGGCTCGTAGTCTAATTGTTAATTAGTATATACCACACAAGGGAATAGTGCTTTTTGCGTGCACTGATTGGCTATCTTGGAGGTGATTAGCCAAGTACTATTTACTTCGGAGCAGCCGAAGAAAAACAAAATGGCTTTTGTCGGTACACTGCCACAAATAAAGTTACTCTTCTGGCCCCGGTTGTTCAAAGGCTGGATAACGCTATCCACTGGATAAATCACTATCCAGCGGATAGCGTGGTTTGTTTTTGTTAACACTTATCCACTGGATAGCAATTTATCCGGTGGATAGCGTTATCCAGCCTTCGAACAACTGGGGCCAGGCCGCTAGTTATTCAGCTTGTGTGGTATCAGGAGCCATAATCAGGGACGGAGACCGTAAGTCTTGGGATGCGCGTGAACCATGATATGGGACAATTTTTCTATTTTTAGAACAATTGCGCCATCCTGACGTCATATATCCGCGCTGATCCACGCACGTGTCTTGGCCTCTCGCGTGGATGTTGTCACGTTGTGTGATGAAATTGTGAGAGATGCGAGATCCTCTTGCCGATTTTTCACAGCAATGGCAGGGGATAAGGCAGAGAAGAAGAAGCAGGGCTCTTCTATGTACTTTTATGCTCTGATTTAATGGAAAAGGTGCGTTTTTGAAGGTCGAGAATTTTTTTAAATTTCGCGCTGTGAATGAAAGAGGAAACGGGTCCAAGTATTAATCTAGAGCTGGCAGGTTTCATCATCATCATCATCACCTGAAGAGAAACTTCAGCAAAAACTGAATGAGTACCACAGACCAGAGCACTGTGAATTATTGACAAAAGTCCGAGTAAATCAATCAATATGGAATCATATAACTCCAGCCGTTCGATCCCAAGATGTTAGGCTGCAAAAGGTGCAGACATCTCTCTTCAAAGGAATGTGTGCGTTGACTAATATGATCGACAAATGTCTATAGATCATATACCATCGTGTACACACGGAATCGACCTTTTACAACAGTCAACAGATGCGCTAGCCTTGTTTGCTAATGCAAATTGCGAATTATACCAAAGGCGAAGAGAACTGATTAGACCTGGCCCCGGTTGTTCAAAGGCTGGATAACGCTATCCATCGGATAAATCGCTATCCAGTGGATAAGTGTTGACAAAACAAACCACGCTATACACTGGATAGTGATTTATCCGGTGGATAGCGTTATCCACTTTTAGAACAACCGGGACCTGATCTGTATGAAGAATATAAACACCTTTGCTCTTCGTCGCTGGCAATCACCGACCAATTATTTGCGATGATCTCCCTAAACAGGTAAAAGAGTTGACCGAGGTCAACCGCGTTGGTAATAAAGTGTCTGCGCACAGTGAAAGATCAACGGCCAAGCCTGATTATCACAGGCACAAGCTATTATGCTCGTGGCAGGGGACACCCAGGACACCGTATTACTGGAAGCCTTTTTTAGGCTCGTGAAAAAACGACCACAAACGTCCTCAGACCTTCAAGCAGAAGGAGGAGGGGAAGTCAAAGTGACCCAGATTTCTAATAATGTTGATGTTGAGGTAAGAAATATGTCGGAACAATCTGTTGAAATTATAGGTGGCCGACTGAAACAATTTGCCTCTCAGTGGCAATGCATAACCTCAGATCCTTTCATACTTAATAGACAGTGCGAAACATTATAAAATTGAGTTTGAGAATGTAGAGCCACAACAGTGTATGCCACCGAAAGAAATAAACTTTACACAACAAGAGCAGGTCATTGACATGGAAATTGACAAACTGCTGATTAAAGGTGTTATTTCAGAAACCACACATTGTCCTGGTGAATACGCCCTAAGATAAAAAATGGGGCCATAGATTAATTGAATGAACATGTGAAGTACCAGCATTTTAAGATGGATACACTACAATCAGCAATCAGG
>JAHPZR010047138.1:20000-21840 GCA_019787425.1 Platygyra sinensis | reverse complement strand
GGAGGGGCTTGAGGTGTTTGATTTTGAGATTCAACTGGGGTCTAAGGGCTTAGATTTTGAGATTCATGATGGGGTCTTCAGGTCTTATATTTTAAGATTTGGAGGAGTTCGTAGGTCTTAGTTTAATTTGAGATTTGGATGGGGACGTGTTTTGGTCCTTAATTTTTGAGATCAGCAGGGGTATTACTTCTTAGATGCGAGATTCGTTGGGGTCTTAGGTCTTAGATTTTGAGATTTAGAGGGGTTCTTAGATACTTAGCTTTTGAGATTCGGAGGGATCTTAGGTCTTGGTTTTTGATACACAAAAGGGGGGTCTTAGATTTTGAAATTCCAAGAGGGTCTTAAGTCTTAGTTTGTAGATTTGGAGGAGTTCTCTAAGGAGTGTTAGTTATTTTTTTATTCAGATGGGATCTACACCTTAAACTTTGAGATTCGGAGAGGGTCGTAGGGGTCGGTTTTTGAGAATCCGGGGGGTGTAGTCTTAGTTTTAGAGTTTCAGAAGGGGGTCTTTAAAGATGATGCCCAGTCCGTACTGCGCAGTCTTGGCACTCTAATGGTGTGTGAGTCTCACACAATGAAAAGCAAATCAATGTTATTTGCTACGAACTGCTTACCTTATCTTTGAGGCACATTAATTTTTAATTTTTTTTTCCAACAGTTTTCTTGAGTTTTACAGCTATGAAGTTTTCATCAAGTGATATCAGAAAGAAACGTAGGCACGCAACAAGGCGTGCAAGAGTTTTTTTTTTGTTGAACTGAAAGGTGAGAGATAGACAGAATTAAATCGATTGACATGTAAAATGTGTTACTAAACAAACTACAGTAACCTGACAGGTCTCCAATTACTATAGATGTCACCTTATTTTCTAACAGCAATTAATTTGATCGTTTTTTGATACAACCCACACTGTGATTGGTGTGACATGCGCACATGCATAACTCCCCATCACTCACTGATCTCATAGCCCTTTCAACCCAAGAGGAATTTTTGCTCAAAATACTCAAGCCGTAGAGAAACTTTTTACATTTTATACGAGTCGTAAGTTTACCCTTTTTACAAACAACAACTACTTCACTGAAAATAGAAAGAAAGAGAAAAAAACTTCTCACACGTTGAAAATCTGATTTTGCACTTAACTTGACGCCACGCAGTCTTCAAAAATATTGAACTGAATGAATGTCATCAAATAAAGCTATAAACTGCCACTGCAGAGACGTAAAAATAGTTTTAGAAATGAAAGCTTCTTTTTTGTTTTATATCCTGGAAAAAACATAGCTGACATTTGTAAGCTCCAATTGAATTTATTTCCCATATCAAAAATGGAAGTGTCAAGTTACCATTTGTAACTAAAATAGCAAGCATCTCGATGGGAAAAACAAGTGGTGGACGATTTGTAGAAAGTCAACGATGCGATGACGCTTAATTGAATGTACACCTTGTGAAAACCAAAATATCAACGTTGACTTTGTGACACTAAAAAATAACAACCACCTTGTTCATATTGCATACAACTAGCTCACGCACTGTTTCAAACCTCAAGGCTCATCTCGTCCATAACTAAATCCTCAATCTAACACACTGAAAATTCCGAAGTAAACCCAATATATGAATACTTCATCCTCTTTTATAGAGGAATAAATATGGCCGTTCTGAACTGAATCGGAATCAAATCTTCTCATATACCATTTACGTTAAAAACAAGAAATTTGATTGGCTGTTTATAGTAGAACAGATCGATTGGTGTGACATACATACATCTCTCACTGACTCACTCACTCACTGACGCACTGACTCACTGATCCATTAACCCGTCGACAACGTACTTGACGCACCGACAAA
>JAHPZR010047138.1:7500-12500 GCA_019787425.1 Platygyra sinensis | reverse complement strand
TGTACATTACACATACACACAGACATACATTCACTCCCAAAACACTGACAAAGTTTAGTACGGTCAGGGAATAGTTGTTTACTTGTCTGGATACCGTTGTCAAAGTTTTTTTTTATGGAAAATCGTATGAACGCGAGTGCATTTCGTGATATATGAACCCCAGGGAGGGGGGGGGGGGGGGGGGGTGTATTCGGGATTTCAAGTGACGAGGATGATGGAAGGATTTTTTTGGGTTTGAAATTTTCGATTCCGGGATTTTTTTGGGTACGAAAATTTGGCAAGTATTTTTTTTTGGTAGCTTGATTTCAGTAGGGATTTTTTGGGGGGTATTAAAAAGAATCAGTAGTGCTCTGGCCGCGTAGTTCTGCGAATAAAGCACAAACAAACGTGTTTTGCTGTTGTTGAAACAAAACCCACGGTTCTTGGGTGTCTCTAGCCTGCAAACAGGCTCTCCGTATGGGTTATTCCGAGATTTGCGCGCGGTCAAAAGCTAGCTAGGGGGCGGGCGAGAGAGGGAGAGCCTGCAATGGTCCTTGCACGCTTTGAGCATTTACGTTCAGATTCTGAACGTAAAGTGCTGATTGGCTAATTCATCTTGACACATGTCTATTTATGCACTCATTATCGACCAATCAAACACTTTAAATTTTGTTGAGAATATTATAACTTAATTGAAACTATTTTAAAACCAATTGGTGGTTTTCACGTTACGCAAGTAAGCTTAATTATCACTGAAGTGAAAAATAAAATCGCTTACCATTTAATAAATTGAGTCAAAAAATTGAAATATCGTAGAAGAGTAATAAATAAACAACGTGCCAAAGTTTCGGGGATGTGCGATATTACGAATTCGAGTTATTCGGCTAAGGTATCACTAAAAGTTATACTGTTTAGTATAGCGACGTCATTGCCAGATTTCATACCATGAGGGCCTGGGTACAATCGGTGTATTATGGGATTAACAACACAAGACCCATATATTCAGAAAGAGCACACCGAGCTTTACAAAATCCTTAAGTTTCGTGTAAATTGCGCCAATGTTGAAGAAGATACAGCCATTCAAAAACGTAAAAATTTAGTAACAAATGTATGGATTGCCGGACACTTGTCCGGAAATCCATACATTTTCCGGACACTTGTCCGGAAAGCCATACATTTCTTTGCAAATTTTAAAGTTTTTAAATGGCTGTATCTTTTTCAATATTGGCCCAATTAACACGAAACTTTAAGATTTTGTAAAGCTTGGTGTGCTCTTTCTGAATATATGGGTCTTGTGTTGTTAATCCCATAATACACCGATTGTACCCAGGCCCCCGACGTATGAAATCCGGCAATGTTGGAGCCCGTCTGAGGGACTTCAAAATGGCGGGCCGGAAACCATAGAAAACAACTGGCCCCAGTTTTTCAAAGGGCGGATAACGCTATCTACCGGATAAATCGCTATCCAGTGGATATTGCGGTTTGTTTTGTTAACACTTATTAGCTGGATAGCGATTATCCGGTGGATAGCATTATCCAGCCTTTGAACAACTGGGGCCTGGAGTTTATTTGGCTCTCTCCAAGCGTTTATTCTCTCTGTTAAAATTGAAAACATTCGCATAGGCACTTCTCTCAACATGTTGGTGACTCAGAACTCGAAAACATAAGGCGAATCGACAGTTTTTGTGCAAGTAACATGTTACCCAGAAACAATGCCGATATCACGCGTTTTCAAAACAAAGCAGTCTACCGAGCTGAAGACAGGCAAATAGTTATATGTTAAAAAATGACTTTTACCTGATGGAGGTAAAAAGTTAAAAGTGTTAATTTTAGTTTTTTCTGACGTCACGTGAAAACCAATAATGTTCATGTAGTGTAACAGTCAAAGATAAAAAGTGATAATACTACCCTGTGGTTGGTTAAGTTTGTGGGGGTGCTACAATAGCTCTGCTGTATTTTTTTCCCCAAAATCCCAGAGGTTTTGCCAAGACGGGTCGTGACGCCTCGAGTCGACTCGAGTCGAGTCGCCAACTTTTCATACCCTGCCCGATATCCTTGGTGTATTTTACGCTAAGTCTCTCGCGACTAGACTTCCAATAAGTCGAGTAGACTTTTACTAAGACGAGTCGTAACGACTCGAGTCGTGAACTTTTCATACCCCACTTGTATCCTTGATGTATTTTACACTAAGTCTCTCGCCACTAGACTTCCGGTGACTCGAGTCGATACCTACCATAGACGACTCGACTCTATACGGGTATATTGGACAACCCTCCCTAGCGCTCGTAAAAAAAACCCTTTTGACATATGTCAATTTATATTCGTTTGAAAGGTCAAGGTATTTTTTCCTTAGATGTAAACAAAATTCTCGGATTACAAATAACGTTAGACTCATGCTATGCAAAGAATGTAATGATCGAATCACGCAACTTATACTGTTCACTTTCACTATGTGACAAATAAGAGCGATCGTAATAATATAGTTGGTGTGATAATATAGTTTGTGTTGATGAAGTGATGTGGTGTCTACAGTAATCCATGAATCATCAAGGACTACTTCAGAATGTGCACTGCGTTTCGTCTCGGACCTATGACCCACGCTATGCAAAGAACGCAATCAAAAACCGCTGATTATGGAGCGATAAAAATGTGATGTTTATTCCCTAAAAGCTGGTGAAACTTAAATGTAGTGAAAATCATACGAATATTCTACTCTTTATTTAGTACAAAATATGTTGCCTTTTTATTAGTGAAGTGCTTGATTTGAAGCGAGTGTTGAAAAACATGACAAGCAATTACGTCATTTATGGAATGTGGTTCGAGTCACGCTGATTTCCGTTTTTTACTCACTGACGTAGGTCGATGACCCGACCCAGGGGGGGGGGGGGGGGATGAAAGGTCTTCCCATGATGCTTAGAGTGAAAAATACATGTTTTCACACAGCCACGTCACGCAAATGGCGGTTTTTGCGCGTTAAATACCGGTTTTTCGGATGGATCGTTTGCTTTTTTCTTTAAAGATATCGGTAAGTTTTTTATTTTGCATGTCTTTCATTGCTTTTCTTTAATTATAACCAATAATCTTTAAGTAACTATTATGTTTTGTTCTGTTTTGACAGCTTTGTTTGTGAGCAGTACGCCGTGACATCGCCATTGTTTTCTCTCTGACCTTTCGGCAAGGTAAGTTTAAATGCTTATTATTCTGATATTCTTGAATACATTTACCCGTTAAAGCATGAAATCTCTTGTTTAACCTTTACTGAACATAATCAATTTAAATGTATTCTAATGTACTCAGGTTTATTGGCATAAAATTACCGGGTTAAAAAACGGAAATCAGCGTGACTCGAACCACATTCCATAAATGACGTAATTGCTTGTCATGTTTTTCAACACTCGCTTCAAATCAAGCACTTCACTAATAAAAAGGCAACATATTTTGTACTAAATAAAGAGTAGAATATTCGTATGATTTTCACTACATTTAAGTTTCACCAGCTTTTAGGGAATAAACATCACATTTTTATCGCTCCATAATCAGCGGTTTTTGATTGCGTTCTTTGCATAGCGTGGGTCATAGGTCCGAGACGAAACGCAGTGCACATTCTGAAGTAGTCCTTGATGATTCATGGATTACTGTAGACACCACATCACTTCATCAACACAAACTATATTATCACACCAACTATATTATTACGATCGCTCTTATTTGTCACATAGTGAAAGTGAACAGTATAAGTTGCGTGATTCGATCATTACATTCTTTGCATAGCATGAGTCTAACGTTATTTGTAATCCGAGAATTTTGTTTACATCTAAGGAAAAAATACCTTGACCTTTCAAACGAATATAAATTGACATATGTCAAAAGGGTTTTTTTTACGAGCGCTAGGGAGGGTTGTCCAATATACCCGTATAGAGTCGAGTCGTCTATGGTAGGTATCGACTCGAGTCACCGGAAGTCTAGTGGCGAGAGACTTAGTGTAAAATACATCAAGGATACAAGTGGGGTATGAAAAGTTCACGACTCGAGTCGTTACGACTCGTCTTAGTAAAAGTCTACTCGACTTATTGGAAGTCTAGTCGCGAGAGACTTAGCGTAAAATACACCAAGGATATCGGGCAGGGTATGAAAAGTTGGCGACTCGACTCGAGTCGACTCGAGGCGTCACGACCCGTCTTGGCAAAACCTCTGGGATTTTGGGGAAAAAAATACAGCAGAGCTATTGTAGCACCCCCACAAACTTAACCAACCACAGGGTAGTATTATCACTTTTTATCTTTGACTGTTACACTACATGAACATTATTGGTTTTCACGTGACGTCAGAAAAAACTAAAATTAACACTTTTAACTTTTTACCTCCATCAGGTAAAAGTCATTTTTTAACATATAACTATTTGCCTGTCTTCAGCTCGGTAGACTGCTTTGTTTTGAAAACGCGTGATATCGGCATTGTTTCTGGGTAACATGTTACTTGCACAAAAACTGTCGATTCGCCTTATGTTTTCGAGTTCTGAGTCACCAACATGTTGAGAGAAGTGCCTATGCGAATGTTTTCAATTTTAACAGAGAGAATAAACGCTTGGAGAGAGCCAAATAAACTCCAGGCCCCAGTTGTTCAAAGGCTGGATAATGCTATCCACCGGATAATCGCTATCCAGCTAATAAGTGTTAACAAAACAAACCGCAATATCCACTGGATAGCGATTTATCCGGTAGATAGCGTTATCCGCCCTTTGAAAAACTGGGGCCAGTTGTTTTCTATGGTTTCCGGCCCGCCATTTTGAAGTCCCTCAGACGGGCTCCAACATTGCCGGATTTCATACGTCGGGGGCCTGGGTACAATCGGTGTATTATGGGATTAACAACACAAGACCCATATATTCAGAAAGAGCACACCAAGCTTTACAAAATCTTAAAGTTTCGTGTTAATTGGGCCAATATTGAAAAAGATACAGCCATTTAAAAACTTTAAAATTTGCAAAGAAATGTATGGCTTTCCGGACAAGTGTCCGGAAA
>JAHPZR010047136.1:7500-13154 GCA_019787425.1 Platygyra sinensis | reverse complement strand
CCAGCCGTTTTGTGAGTCCGCGTTCCTTGTCCCACACCAGGGCTGGATCACTGGTCTATTCATTGTATTTCTTGAACAATCACAGAGAAGCCTACTCAAATCAAGGAGGCTTCCCTGTGATTGGTCAATTCCGTCACTTGTCTATCAAACATGGCGGATATCAGTGCGGATGAGTTTTCTTCTGTAAAGGGTGTGTTAGAGCGCTTCGATTTCATATTAAGGAATTTAGAGAAACACAACAGGAAGCTATTGTCAATTTGTTAGAAGGGAAAGATGTTTTAGTTTCACAACCAACGGCCCAGGAAAAAAAAATTCAGTCCTTCCCGATCATATGCATCTTCGATGCTGCGTAGATGAGTCTGATTTACTACTTGTTCTTTGGCTACCTCTCTGCTCAACTCGCTTATCCAGGACCTAGCCAGGGTCCTTACTTTAACAGGTATACAAGCAGCTTTTATTGGAGATGAACAAAATGACGAAAGCGTTACACGTAAAAAAGGAGTTGAGGGCGGTTTATTTCATGTCGCGCTGGGACCATGGAGGTAAGCTTAACCGATGGCTATCCATATTTACAAGTGCAACTTACAGGAAAGCTTCAAAAGGCTTGGGCTGAGTTCCAGTAATGAAGCCCATTGTATCCGACACTGGTAAGAATTAGAGTGGTTTGTTTGTAATATTTGTCGTAGTTGGTTCCAAATTGATGTTCAGAAAACCCTGGATACATGAGATGTGGGTTTTATCAAAGCAACTTCTGACAGTCCGTCATAATGTTTCACACTTAAAGTAATTGTGTAATACCTTCTGCTGGTTGAAAATAAAGGCTCATTGATTTTAATGTTCATATTGTCTTTTGATATTGCAGAGATATATAAATGACAAATACATTTTGGAAACGTACAATTCAGTTTTGGACCTTAATTTCTTTACTGATTTAATCAAAACTATCCTATACTGTTATGGTGTTATACAGTATCGCAATTTAGTTCAGCACGGTTTATTAGGTTGTGACAATTTTTTTTTCTTGTGATCACTCAGGCCTTTCAGCCTTCTTTATGGCTTTATGTAATTACTTTTAAACGCAGATATCAAACCATTAAGTGGCTATTCAAAAATAATTTTTGGTACAGGGGCTTTTCAGCCCAAAAACAGAGCAAGCATTCCACAAATAGCTTTCAAGAATAAGTGAAATATATTCTCTTGAAAGAGGTTCCCTTTAATTTGTTGTGTGTAATACAGTAGCAACTAAGAAAACCAAAGACAACATTTTCAGCCTTGGAGCTGGAAGAGTTTGTCATTCTTTATCAGATTCCCAATCGAAAGAACATTGCATCTAAGTTTAGGTTGTCAGTGGTGATGCAAACCTCACCTTTGCCCTTTTTTACCTATCTCTCTACCGATTATGAATTTGTTATTTACCGTCAGATAAAAGATCAGGTTCTCTTAAATGATACAAGGAGATCCACGGAATACATAATAATGGGATGTCTTTTAAAGGAGCACTGTCACGGGAGTTTTGCTGTTTTCAGCTTCATTGGTTGCTAAAATCTTTACCTGGTACCTTTACTCGTTCCCAAAATGCTCAAATGGACTAGAAGAAACGTATCAAACGAATGGTGGCTCAGAGAGTAAACCATAATAAATTTCTGGCAATATTTTCAAGGAATAGCTCTAGAATTTGAAAAAAAACTGGCTAGTTTTTTCAAATTTTAATCCGTTTCCATCCTTGCCATGCTAAATGCTAGGCGGCAATAAATGGTTTCGGTGAAGTGATAAAGTCTTAGATAACAAAACTGTATCATTATTTTTGGGTTTCCATTGATGCAGGAACATATTTCGGCATTGTAAAATGACGCTAAAATACCGTGACAGTGCCCCTTTAAGCCACAATTGATAAACAAAGGGTGCATTCCTTTGGGGTAATCTGGATCAGGATCAGTGTTCCAAGATCTACATGATCTGGATCATGGTGCATCAAAAGGAACCGATGAATCCATTCTGGTTATGGATTCATCGGTTTCTTCGATGCACCATGATCCAGATAGATCTTGGATCACTGATCCCGATCCAAATCACACCAAAGGACGCACCCTATATCAGGCGAACATTCTTAGGTATTTAGCCAGATCAGATGGTAACATAAGAATTTTGATAACGACAGTCGCATATCAAATGAGAGTTCATAGTTATGGGGTTAAAGTCATAATCCGGGCCATTAGGGTCCTTCAAAAACATTGAAGCATACCACTATAAGAATGGCAGGGAAGGAAGTAACACACCTGACCTGGGGCCCCAGTGAATTGCAGATTTCATGTTGAGCTATTGTTCTGACAATTAGGAATGTACACACCACATTTTGAAAACCTTGGAAGCCTTAGAAATTTTGTAAAGTATGTAAGGATGATTATAATGGTGATACATTTCAAAGCACCAATCTAAAATCTCTGTATATGTAAGTTTTATTAATTATTATCCAGTGAACCATCTGCCCATGTGAGCACACCCAAAACAACAGACAAATAAGTTTTCATGCGTGTATAGCCGCGTTACTGTACGTGCAACACTTTATTACGGACGCGGACCACTGAGGAAACGGTTACTCTCAATATTTCTTTTCTTTTTTGCCAGGAAAAAAAGGTAAATCTAGTTGATTTTTGAAGGTCGATAATTTGTAACAGCAATTTTCGATAATTTCAAAAAAGAAGGGCTAGAACTAAACCATACAAAGCTAGGATACGAGTTATGCCCCTGTATCCGCGCATGACACGCGATTTTGTTCACTTTGTTGTCAGATCGCTAAAATCAGGATAGGAATTGGAAGCCTTAATCTCGGGTATCTTTTTGCCAAGGAAATAAAAAGTTATTACCTCTTTTTTAAACTCGGGAGCTTTTTTCCTTGGGAAATTCTGTAGGACTAGCGACAATCTACACATAGTGGTAGAACCGGCATGGTAAATTGGCAAGGAGAAGCTTAAGTTTGCTAAGGAGGTCTTGCAACATAGGCAGGCTGAAGAAGCTTATGATTCCTGGTTTCTGTAGACAGTTCTTTTGGGCGCAAGTTCGACGATTTCGACTAACTCAAAAATGTTTTACTCAGTGATTCGTGACAGTCGCTGCAAAGATACCCTTCGCAGTGAGATTCTTGCTGACTACGATTTCTGGTAGCTTTGATATAAGTCCCTGTCTTTTTCCACGCTTTTCCTTGGACTATCCAAAACATTCCCACATAGAACTCATCTTTGCTAACAGGTTTAATTTTTTGCGGAGCAACAAACACCGCCATTTTTCCCCGCGTATGGTAATTTGATAAAAACAGGATGTGACGTCACAGACAAGCGCTATGGACCAACCTCGATCCCAGGGTCCTCTCTCTTCTTCGAGAAAGTACCCTGGTTATGGCTGGTCACGTGTCTGCTAGATTTTAGCAGATTCCAGAGATGTGATTGAAGGGAGGGGCTGGAGAGTTGTAGTTTGTCTTCACTGAGCTCACCTACTGAGCCCAGTAGGCAGTGGAATTTGTAAAACTCCCGTTGTGGATCGGCAAAACTCACAGCGAAGAAATCGTCACATTCGATATTGGAGTTCAATGCCTTCAATGCTCGGCTAAAAGGTTAGCTCAACATTCGGCTCAATTTTTCCCATTGACAGTTGGACGGTCTTTGGAATTTGTGGCGGTGAAAAAATTTGGCAAAGAACTTGGAACTGAAAACCACAACAGTAAATGGACCGCGCGATGAACTTCATTTTATTTTTCATTCGGCGAAATCACAACGTATGTATTTACTCATTCTTTTAGAGTCAAAGACGTCGTATGTTCGCCCTCAAGGGTAGTTTTGGATTTGATTTAATTATTCCCATGGACAGTTTGACGGTCATTCCCTTCTCTTGGAGCGAAAAAAATCTACGAAGAATTTGACAACGTCTGCATGGCAAATAAGCTTGATTAATTAAGCAGCTTATATTTTTCGATCGGCAAAATCACAACAGAGGCATTGAGTATTCGTTTAGAGTTTGATACGTCCAGTGTTTGGCAGAGACAAGCTTTGAATTTAATTGAATTCATCCATCCATCCAAAATTTGGCGCTCATTCGATTCTCTTGCAGTGTAAAATTTTGTAAACAACTTGACAACGACTTCGGTCGCGCGTTGCACAATGCATTGGCTTTTGTTTTAAAACTGTTTAGCGGTAAATCCAGTTTTCGGTCAAGAAAGTAGCTCCAAGTTGAATGTTCCCATCGATAATTTCACGGTTATTTAATTCCTTTGGGGTGAAAAACTGATTAAATAAATCCGAAGTAGGTTGTTGACGGTTATTTAAAAAAGCAGTGAAATATAAGCAAAGTTCCCTCTCAATCAACATCTCATAATCATAGAAGTTCAGGTAGAGCCGAAGCAGCTGGCTAGGCAGGATCTCTGACAAATAACTTGCTTCCTTTTCAAAATAGCGTCCGTATAGCAGCGCAACATTCGCCTCTCTAGAGAGTGTTGACAAAATTAAGTTCTGGACCCACCCTCTGTGCAGCTTGGGTTGCAATGCTTAGACACGTGACCAGCCATAACCAGGGTACTTTCTCGAAGTAGAGAGAGGACCCTGGGAACGAGGTTGGTTACGGACCAGTGATTCAGCCGTAGTTGGGTGGAGGATAAATACCCAGACTCCCATAACGGCTGGAAATCGAGCCTTTTTGACAACGATTGAGCCCTTTGTGTAGTTGATGCTCCTTTCTTCCCGTTTGAAAGAATCTCCTGTTTCTCCTACGTAGTTCCAAGGACAGTGTTTACACGAGATGTTATAGAGTGTGTGCACGTGACGTCATCAAATTCTCAAAGCCAAAACTAAAAAGCCACTAGAGCTAAATGTTTTATCCTCATTAGTCATAAGAGGTACCAAATTTGTTCCTGTTTACAACTTTCCAGCTCAATAGCATCCTTCGTTTGGAAACCAGCACATTTTGAATTTCGAAGTCATGGCGGTGCGTGACATAACGCGAAGATCGCTTTTGTCGAAAAATATTCATTTATCTCGTGATTTTTGGCCATTTTAGGAGTTTAAGTGTCAGGAAAAGTGCTTTTGTAAACATTTTTTCGTTCGGTTTAGATAATCAGTCGACTAGATAGCCAAACTAAGTTCCAGATATTTACACTATTTACTGGCCGCCATGTTGGAGGACTAAAGAGGTCCTCCAACATGGCGGCTCCATACTAGGCTCTGTAATTTTGTGCGGAACATTTGGACGAATATCTCAGCTTTGGGATAACGCGAACACCTTAAACTTGGCGAACTGTCTTCTTTATTTATCGTCTACAATATCACAATGTTTTGACTTTATCCGTTGTATAGTTTTTTTATTTTATTTTTTATTGCGTGACAGTGCACAACTCTATAACATCTCGTGTAAAGACTGTCCTTGGAACTAACAACTAAGCTACATTGGAGATCCGAAAGTTGTCATCATTATCATCATCATCATCGTCGCTATCGTCATCGTCATCGTCATCGTCGTCGTCATCGTCATCGTCATCATCATCGTCATCATTTTATTACAATAACTTCCATAAAAAGAAAAATACAAATTCATGCAACTCGCATGTAGCAAAGATAATCGGGGCGGGCTGTACCATAACTTACAGTAAAATTTTTGAAAGGTCTTTTCTT
>JAHPZR010047136.1:0-2500 GCA_019787425.1 Platygyra sinensis | reverse complement strand
CGCGCAGAAGAGTATTTTTGACAAAATTCTATATGTTTGGATAGCCGATGAAACAATGTCTCGACTGTTTGATAATTCGCAACTAAAACTAAGGAGAAATCATTCAAATCTATGCTAATTGCTTACACCGTCACGGGTATGATTTCCTTTTTTTCAAACATAAAGACTTGTTAATGCCTAACAACCTACATGCTGTATTTGTAATTTTTGTGATATTTAAAGGCAAATAAATGATGATGATAATGATGATGATGATGATGATGATGATGATGATACATATTGGAAATATTTACTCAATGTTACTTCTTCTAATGCTAATTTATTAGCCTTGACTGTAAATTGTTACCTTGGCATGCGCTGTTTCCTCCTAAAGTGATTAATTCATAACCTTCGGGGCAAGTGCAATTGTAAGAACCGCCAGGGACTCGGCTGCAAATTTGACCAAAAATCGGGCAATCCCGACCTTGTAGCCTGAAACATTCAGTTATTTCTGAAGCAGACGAGAAAGTGATTCATTACAATCTGAGACCTAACTGTGATCAAAATGAAGTTATTTACATCAAATAGTCAAATAATAAGATCAATAATAAAAATAGTTATGAGATAAGTAATGTAAATGCAATTCAATCACAATAAAGTGGATTAGAAAACAGTCTCAAGAAGGCACGCGCTCTGATTGGTTAAAAATCGTGTTTGTATAACTCGATGGAGACACAGAACTAGCGCGCGCTGTTGACGTAGTGATGGCGCGAGCAAAGATAATTTACATTTTGATATCCAAAGTTAACAAGTTGTTTTCCTTCTTCTCGTCGTGGTGTTTTCTAAAAGAAATAGAAAACATGTACTTCGTGTTTCTATCGAGTTATACAAACACTCGTGAAAGTTTGGGAGGACTCGAAAAAGCTGTGGAAACACTCGCCTGCGGCTCGTGTTCCCACAGCATTTCTCGTTCTCCCAAACTTTCACTCGTGTTTGTATAACTCGATAGAAACACGGTACATGTTTTCTATTTCTTAAGTATTGTCTAGGCAAGGTTTTTAAGTTGTTAGGAAACATTTAAAGAAACCACGAAGGCGACGTTGAAGACCAAATGAGTTTTTATTGATTTTTACTAACGAATCTTGTGGTACTCTAGCAGGGGCAGATCCAGGGGGAGGGTGCAAGGGGTGTGCACCCCCCCTCCCCTGAGATCAGGCCTTTTTCTTCCTATTCGCTTTTAAAATTCGTTTACCTGGCCGGTCAGTGACGTCATTCCTTATAGGTTCAGCCCTTCCTAAGAAACATCCTAGATCCACCCCTGTTAAAGTCATTTAATCTGTTTATCACTGTCAAAACCATCAAGAAACTGAATCTACAGGACACATCGGTTTAAATCGAAAAAAATGACAATTTAGCACAACCTCCTTAGCAGTTATTAAGGGAAAACACACGACACCATCCACGTCAGGGACGCGTTAAAAGTTAACGGCTACCCATCGGCTATCATTTTTAACATCCTCAAAGAAGCCACCCTCACAGACACTTCCTTCACCAGAAGAATTGGTTTCTATGTTTTTTAAAGGGGTCGAACCGTCATACACGTACCAGGGTTTCGCATGCCTCCTTTAAGGCACGTTTACACAGGTGATTTTTGTGGCGGCAACTCGATGCAATTTTTGTCGCGCTTAAGGACGGTGCCTACTTTTGTTATTGCGCACATGTTCTGCGCATCACGCAAGCCATGGTTAAAGCGCGCGCGCGCTGGGGTTGACATTGACGCAATCAACTACGCCACCAAGCTCACGACGAAAATTAAAGCAAAATTTTCCTACGGTGACCAAATCAATTTTAATGAACCTGTACTTAGACCAGGGAGACCAGAATAGCAGCATATCGCTAACCACTAACTGTTAACGTCTTCCAGTTGAAAACCTAGCTGTTATCTTTCGAAAATTACACTGAAATCGAACTGTAAATAAGTACCGGTAGAAGGCGTAGTGCGCGCGCAGAAACACAAATGCCTTACTTACTGGGGAGGTGACAGGAAAAAATGTAACAGGGACCGCAATAGTTTTCAAAAAAGATCAATAACTTAAAAAAACACGTGGTTACCCCTGCATTTTATGTTGCGAAGTGGAAGCGGCAAGCCTATTCAACATGTGATTAGTTTCTGGTTGTGAACAAAAGGTATTTAGACTGTATTTTACCTGAGCCAGAGGAAGGCTGTCGGAGACGCTAAAAGCGCTTTTGCAACGATTTTGTTATTAAATACATACCAAAAATGATTTTCATGTTACCATTTGTCATGCAGTTTAAAGATCTTTTTAAATGTGTTTGCCTTTCTGTATGTAATGGCGAATTCTAAGGAAATCTGTGAGGAAATATCGTTTCCCGCTCTTTTCAGAAAAATGCTGATGTCAGCATTTTTGTTGGGATTCAAGGCTAATTATCTTGAAAAAATGCGTGGCTACCCCTATTTTTCTTTGTGGATTCCAATAGCCCTTGCAAAGATCTACATTTT
>JAHPZR010047134.1:0-12565 GCA_019787425.1 Platygyra sinensis | reverse complement strand
AGTTTCTTGTAATGTGCTTTTTAAAGGGGAGGAAGTTGCGTTCAGTGCTTCTGTTTGTCTCTCGCTTCAAAGAATCCGCCCGCCCCCTGACGATCCACAGCTTGAATGTATGTCAGGCGGGGAAACTCCTAGACACAACCTTGAATACATGCGTGAACCTGTCGGAAAGGAGAATTATAAACTACGAAAACTTTAGAGAATTGTGATTAACTGCAACCTTCAGATTCTAATTTCCAAAAGCTTTTAAAAATGGCTTTCCCAGTCAGTAAAGGTGTGCTCTGCCAACTCGTAAGAAAGAGCCTTTGTGAAAAGCTAAACGGTTATTGCCAGAAAATTGGGAGCGTTACTAGTTTTTGTTTGTTTAAAACGCACAATGCGTAAGGGTCTTGGTTTCTTCACTATGTTGGAGCCCCCCTTTTATCAGCTGGCACCCGCCCAGGTGCCAAGACTCCTCTCAAGAAATTTATACTTTTTTCTAGGGGCTGCCTGAAAGCTGAAGCCTAATTCAACATGGACAAATGCCCTGTTTACAATTTAATCTTCTTCTGTCAACGACACACTTATTGCAAAACTCGTACAATCGCTGTCTCCACAATATGGACATTAATCTCCACTCCTTAGTTGACGTTAAAGGATCTTCTCCATCTTTAACCATCCTTGTTTCTTTATGATTTATTGTTATCCCTTTGATGTTTTCTATCATTAGTAAACTATTTTTTTCAAGTTTTTTTCAATGTAAAGGTGATTTGGTCCGCGTGGTCAAAATAAACTCAAAATAACTTGACTGAGGTCCTTTAAGATAAGCGGGCAGCAGGCTCGAGATTTTAGAACGCGATGTGCTTTCACTAGATGATTACTAATGGTAATCGGGACTGAGCGGAGTCCAAGTCAAGTCTGTAATCATATCAGTAATAAAATCGGACAACCGCGAAGTGGGAGTGCGATTTGTTGATCACGAGTATGATTACAGACTAAATTGGACGACACGATGTCCTTTCACCAATTAATCATAATTAACAATTACAATTTCCCACAAAAGTTCATTTGAAAAAGTACTTTTCATAGTCATTTTAAATTTTACAATTAAAAATATGGAGAATGGCTTACAAAATGGCTATTAAGTTTATTTCAAAACGGTAACCGGAGACTAAACCTCCACAATTAATTCTACAAAGTCAGTCTCTTGAGCTTATTTGGTTACTATAGTGATTCAAATCAATGTCGTGATTGGAAGATTTAGTGGAGGGACTTAAGGTGATTCCCTAGTAAAAGAATCCGCCATAATTTTCCGATGAAACTTGTTATGCTGTTATTTACAGGCAGGAGATATTAAAAAACGTAATAAAAAAGAGAGGGTCACTCTGCTTGTTTTCACGCCACAATGCTGACAGATACGGTTATTAGGTGATTTTTGGTGATCTCCGTGCGCAAAACGAGAGTGCTCGTTTAAGAGAAAAGGAGCATTTATCTCGCTGAGTATAGTTCGAGAGGAAATCTCTTACGTTTTGTGCGTGCAAGCGCTCATGTGCGCGCGCTAATGACGCAAAAAATCGTGCGCAGTAAGGATGCCCCAGGCAAAACTAGGGAATCACCTTAACATGATTGGCTCAAGTAACTGTCCGATTTACAGGTGCTCGATTGCAGCCAACTGTCCTATTACAAGCAGTTTATGAACTAATCACATTTGAGAAAAATGTGCTTGTTATGATTAATTCTTTTAAGATGATTTTCATTACGGTGTATGATTACATTCAAGCTGCGTCGATCTTGTGTCTACTTAGTGATATTACTTCTGGTTGTATTTTCTTAGCTTACAGGAGCTGCGCGGAGCTTTTTGAACGCTGGCTTCACCAAGGATGGTGTCTACCAAATCCTGACTGACCACCAGTCGGAAGTGATTGATATCTACTGTGACCAGTTTAGCTGGGGAGGAGGAACAGAAGTGACACCAGCTGCGATCCTCAGACGATCTCTCAGCGAGTGGCTGTGAGCCACCTTAACCACGTCTGAGAATCAGGATAGAAATAGTCCAATTGTTTTATTTCAGCTTTGCGCATAAGTTTTGTTACTTGATGACAAGTTTCTCGTCGGTTGCAGAGATAACTGGTAAATGGCCTGACAAGTTTTGAAGAGGGTGTCGTTGACAGAAGAAGATTAAATTTAAACAGGGCATTTGTCATGTTGAATTAGCTTCACGCCCTAGAAAAAAAGTATAAATATGCTTTGAGGGTCCCAGAGGAGTCTTGTCACCGGGTGCCAGCTGATAAAAGGGGCTCCAACATGTGAAGAAATCAAGACCCTTTACTCAATGTGCAGTTTTAACAAACAAAACTAGTAACGCTCCCAATATTTCTGGCAATAACCGTTTAGCTTTTCACAAAGGCTCTTTCTTACAGTTGCAAGCACACCTTTACTGACTGGACCATTTTTTAAGCTTTTGGAAATTAGAATCTGAAGGTTGCAGTTAATCACAATTCTCTAAGTTCGTAGTTTATAATTCTCCTTTCCGACAGGTTGGACCATGGTATTCAAGGTTGTGTCTGGAGTTTCCGCTGACATATATCAACTGTGGACGTCAGCGGATTCTTTGAACGAGAACAAAACAGAAGCACTGAACGTCAACTCCTCCTTTAAAGCACATTACAAGAACCGCTTTGTGAAAAACTGGCAAATCTCTAATCCTAAGGAGGTAGCCTCGTGAACATATTATAATAACCCCAATATGTGCACAGAGAACCTGGAATTGCCAAAATTTGCTTTATTAGCAAAAGCGCCGGATACAGTCGGAGTTTCTGCTGGAGCTAAAGAAACATTAGTTCTAGTTTTAAAAGGGCAGAGCACAACTAACTGACCCAAGGTGCGATGCATTGAATACTTTTTGAAAATTTAACAAGAATGTATGAGCTCATTAGCCCTTTTGGCACCTAGATAAAACATTTTGCAGTTTTTGAAAGCCAATTTCTTGTCTAATATTACAGAAAAATTTCACAAAATTTCACTCATTACTAACTAAGTTTTAAAAGTTTTTTAAATGTTTGTAGTCAATTCGTGTCTAGCGTAATGCCCTCTCTCTGCAAAATCGTATTAATGAGGAAATTTGTAAACAATAACTTTTAAATCAACGATCTTTCTGTAAGAAGAAACCATTTAGTCGTTTATATATTTTTCTCTCTCTGGTTTCAGGCGCGAGTGGCATTGTACAATGACGAATCCAAGACTGAAATTCTTTCCCTTGTGTTCAACGCCACTAAGTCCAGCAAGTTAAGCTGGTTTTCTAGAGATCGTCTAACTCATTCACCATGGCTTGACCTATATAATGCAACGCTTAGTGGCTTCTCTATCCAAGGGATCCTTCGCAGAAATTTCTACATTTTTAAGCGTCGTATCGGCTGCTCAAAAGAGTTTGGATGGTTTGTTATAGCTGCCAATCTTTGTGGTTGGGAGACTCGCTTCCCTTCGACAACGGTCCTTTACAGTAACCACACAACCTTCACGCAGTGGAGTGATTATGGTACGTAAAGTGAATAAACAACAACATATTCTACTTTTTCAAGCCTTTATTGAAGGGAATCAGTCTCAGTAACGACCTCCAGATAGATGAACAATGCTTCCAAATCCTTGTTGTGTCTCACATCCAGGATCCAGTTATGGACCATCGAAGGCAGTCCCTTGTAGGAGGGGTCCGGGTCCAGTTTTCCACGGAAATTTTAAATAGAGGTCCTCGGAAATAGGCTTTCAGGCATTCTGAGGAAAAGTCAGCGTGTTACAAGGTCTCAATTCGTTCAAATTAGGGGGTTCGATCGAATCCTTCCTAAATACGCTCCAGATTTGGAAGAGGAATATAGATATGCATCCTTATCGATCATTAGGAGTATAACAGGTCCAGTGCCCCACTTGATAACGTTAGCTGCTGACAGAACTATACTTCTGAAACAAAGGCCAAATTACAAATAAAGAACATACGTCTATGTACGTCTATGTAACCTTTTTCCGAAACTTCAGTTATCGATAACAACCGTTATATATTTTTTCGCAGGAAATGTTGGTAGAGCAGATACGTTGGTGGTGTATATTCGCTGAAGCAAGTGATGCCGACAAAACATAGTGAGAAGATTACAGCTGTTTCTATTTACCGGTTAGGGAGTGCATCGCAGGCGGGTTGGTTTATAACCTTGCATTTGGCTGCCGCACCTGAAATTTGAATTGACAATCAGGATTAAGAAGGCGGGAAAATCTTTACTGACCTGACGTCAATGTATGTTAACAAGAAAGGCATTGAAGTCAGGCAGCCTTTCTCACTCGAGATGGCATTGAATATTTACGAAAAAAGATTTGTAACCAAAAAACGACATCATATTGTAAAAAGCGAAATTTTATCATAAACATTTTGAGTCGCAAAGCTTTTAATTTGGCGCCAAAAATTAGTCGCCAGCGCTTGTTATCTCTTATAGTTTGTCGAGTGTCGCCATGTAGGAAAGCAGTGGTGTCAAAAACCTACGATCCTAAGCGTTTTTTGTCACCTATATATTAAATGGCAATAAAAAACAATATACTCATGACATTACGAAATAATTTCTTTTGCGTTTTGTAAAAACTAAACTGAATTTCCTTCTTCTTAAGTCTCGGGAAATTATCAGAATGATTTTGACAAAACGTCCTTACAGTTCACTCGTCCCCATTCAATTCTTGGGTTGCACGCGACGTCATGATTTGCTAATATCACAAAACTAAGGAGCCATCAAAGTTATTATCTCCATCAGGCATAAGAGGGGGTAAATTTATATCTGTGAACAACTTTTCAGCTCAAGAACATGCTTTGTCTAAAATCAGGCAAATTTTAAGTTTCAGAGTTATGGCGGTGCGTGACATAAAGCTATGAACGTGTTTGTCGAAAAATATATACTTTTCTCGGGATTTTTGGCCTTTTTAGAGGTCGAAGTATTAGAAAAAGGGATTATCTAAATGCTTGCTTGATCAGTTCTGATAATCAGTGGCCTAGATAGCCAAAGTAAGTTCCAGATGTTTACACTATTTTCCGGCCGCCATGTTGGTGTCCTTTGGAGATACACCAACATGGCGGCTCAATACTTGGCACTGTAAATTTGTGAAAAGTATTTGAATATTTGGACAAATATTTGAAGATAGGGAAAACGTACAGACCTAAAACTTGTAGAAGTGCCTTAATTATTTATCTCCTATAACATTATTATTTCTTGAGTTTATTCAATGAATGGTTTTCCAATTATACTTTAATTGCGTGACGGTGCGTGACTCAAGAATTACCCACATGAGGCTGATTCTCACTAGTTAACATTCTCTACATTTTAGAACGAAATTGGTCTATCGTGCCATTCCCTTAGTACTTTACAAACTGTAGCAAAGTATTCATTCACTCCACTAAATTCCCCACGAATTGCTCGTAAAGTTTAATTCATGATGTTACAAGCGAGATTATCATTAGTGATGTCGGTTGACTTCTGAGCTTCCGTATTCTGATTTATTATTATTTTTATTTTATTACACTACATTCATTTCATTAACAAATAAAGACTAAACCGTGTCTCACACTGTGATAAAACACGACAGACTTTTGAGAACTCGATGGAACTGCAGAAAACACGAGAAAACACGAGTCACAGGCGAGTGTTTTCTTTATTTCTCGAGATATAGATATAGATTGTGATTTAACAAATAGACTGTTCCATGTTGCCATGGGTCTGTTCAGTAATGGATCGCAGATGACGTCAAAATGCGGTAAAAACAAAAAAGTGACATACAAGGCGATAGCCGAGTGTGTCACTGACGTTCTTACAACATTTTCACGTCTTCTGTGACCCGCTCACAATATAAAGTTCCGTACTTCGAAATCACTTGCCCACCGAAACACGCGTTGCCTCAGTGAAGTGCTGATGAGTGCCAAAAGGGACGAAACAGCTGTCCGCTGTTGCGATCCTGCTTTATCTGTTCTTGTCATGTTTGCTGTCTCAAAACGTCTTTCACGTAGTATCACCATTGCAGTCTATTGTTTGTCTTCACTTTTGTTTTTTTCTGATGATTAGATCTCTTGTAGATCCTACGTTGGCAGTGTTTGTCGTAAGTGCTTCCTTGCAGTTTCTTGTAATTGTTTATCATTTATATCTGTCTGGATTCATAAAAACGAAGCTATAGAATTGATATCGCACCCTAAGCAGGCGTTTTTTTTTCTCGCCAGAAAAATTAAAAGGAAAGTCAGTCCTTTTTTCCTTCTTTCAGCCGTTGATCTTCCTTTCCTTACCCTCCTTTCTCAATTTTTTGTTCCTTTACATGGCTTGGAAGTTTTTGAAATCATACAGAGATAAGGGTGATAGGGGTGCAAATCTTTAGCATCGTTTTTACAAATCCAGATAGATATATTTTCAGACCTTAGTTCTTTTCAGATCCGATACGCTGCGCTTTTAAAGCTTGGTACTGGCCGAGCGTTCAAATGTTTAGGCTCATTTATTTTTGTTCTTTTTGGGACACCAATCGTGACAATGGATGTAAATGGGATGCAATAGAATGCAAAGACGTGTTGCTCTTATTTCTGATTCAAACTATCCCCATTTTCTTGGTCGAAGAAGACGTTGACTCCATGTTTTCCTGTTCATCATATTTCACAATCCGGGAAAATAAACGGTTTAAGGGAGACGTTGTCAAACGGTTTGATTCTCCCAGTTTGTTATCGTGCGACCAACAATGTATGAGCAACGCTTGGTACACTTCTACAAACTACGCGATGTCATCTAAGAAGGACGACAAAGGAACTTGTGAAGTGAACAAGAAGCACAACATCTCCCTCATCAACGAACACAACACCTTTCTTCATTGCGAGATGGGAGCTACGTTGGCGTTGTTGTTGTCTGCATTATTCAGAATAGCACCTGTTTCTTCACATTCCATTTTTTGAAACTTATCATTTTATTTTCTACCAGAGCCAACTTAGTTTTCTGCCCATCCGTGAACTCAACGAACACCATGTTGGAGGAAAGCGCTCAAAATGGCGCCTTCGTTCCAGGGGCCCGTTTCTCGAAGCTCCCGGTAATTACCGGGCCCGTTAAGCTTTTTTGTTTTCCATTCCAGATGGGAGCTTCGAAAGGTTCGAAAATTGCACAGTAAAGTTATTAGCCAATGAAACAAAATGGACTTTATTAGAGGTCAGAACACACCCTACTTTTCTTGAGGCTTTCATTTCAAAATCTGATTCAGATTTCTCGCTTTCGAGAAACGGGCCCCAGGACTCCTCCACCGCGTGACCAACTATCGTTCAAAGTATTGTTCATAAGTCCAATCAACATTCGATATTCGAATGGACGCTACAGTTGGATGATTACAATACTCAGTTGACTTTTTGGAATTTGAAGCCAAGAATCGAAGCGGCTCTGGATTAATGAACGCATCAATAGGAAGGCTCGAGCTTTTAGGCCACTTTCCTGGATGGGAGCGAGATAAACTCTTACCAAGAGACTATCAAGGTAAGAGAGTGAATCTCCCATATAGGTCCTCTAACTAAGGTAATCCCTCTTAAGCAATTTTTAGACATTGTACCCAGTTCTTCCACGGATATTACTCGCGCGTTGCGTGGATGTTTTCGTGGAGGATCAGTTATGTTTTGTTTCGTTTCGTTTCAAAGCAAACTAAAACCTCAAACCCTTTGATATTTTGATTACAAGCAAAGGAGCTTCGGCTCTCGGTATGTTCCAATATATTTCGAAATTTTAATGGCAGTGTACCCTGTACAAACAATAACAACTGAATGAACGGCAGAGCAGTGTCTAGACAAACGAGTGCAAAGCAAACAAAGTTAACGCGCAAACACAAGCCAGACAACCGAACAAATAGATGGTCGAAAGAGCAGGCAGAAACTCGCTGCCCAAATAGCAAAAAGCAGCTTAAGCAGCACCGGTAACAACGACAAAGACTTTAAAAACATCAATCTACGGATCTACCGAGAATTTGAATTCATTCAGTTTGTCTATACTACTAGGGAGCTTAAGGTGGCTCAAAACAGTTTCCAGCACTTTCCAAGACGTATATTTTGATGAGTCATTATTACCACTCTTTATCAGTTGATGCTACAATTATGGTATCAAAAAACTGCCAATCATTGGTGAACACGTTGGTATCATTTTTGTGACACAATAGGTTACCATAGCAACACTATGACCTGCTAAAAACACCCTTAATTTTAGTTCTAAGCGCTTATATTTCAAAAACGGCACGGTGAAATTTTTTCTTATTATAGAATTTTGATAAGGAGGATGAGATGCAACTTTCGGCAAAGTTTGAAAAAAATTCTGTACATGGGGTTCAGAGCCACCTTAACTTTTTGAAAATTTAAGGTGGCTCTGAGCCCCATGTATAGAATTTTTTGAACTTTGCCAAAAGTTGCATCTTATCCTGCTTATCAAAATTCTACAATAAGAAAAAATTTCACTGTGCCGTTTTTGAAATATAAGCGCTTAGAGCTAAAATAAAGGGTGTTTTTAGCAGAACATAGTGTTGCTATGGTAACCTACTGTGTCACGAAAATAATACCAACGTGTTCACCAGTGATTGGGAAATTTTTTGATACCATGATTGAAGCATCAATTGATAAAGAGTGGTTATAATGACACATCAAAGTCTAAGCCTTTGAATGTGCTAGAAACTGTTTTGAGCCACCTTAAGCAAACCACGACGGCAACGAGAACGTCACAAAACAAAAGGTTTAATGAGCAAAATAATAGCTGTGCACGTGCGTTATAAATCTTTGTACATTTCTTTACCGTCCTCTGCTAAACAAAAACGTGAAATGACCAAGATCTGCGTCGTCTACGGAACGTGGAAGAAGACGGCTAAATTTTCGTATTTCTATTTGGAATTGAATGCCGTCGTTGCATATTTAGCTTAAGCATAGTCGCATAGTTCACGTTCTCTGAACTATGCAAAATGTGGCTATTTTGCGTTGCTGTTTTGTGAACTTTTGTAAACAGCGGCAAAGAAATAAACAAGGAATGCGTACGCTCACACAGCCATTGTACTCGTTGCCGTTGCCGTTGAAGTTTGCTTAATTTAACTCCCCAAGCCCGTATAAACGACAAAATAATGAGCAGCCAAACAAGCAGAAAAACAGACAAAAGCCCGGCCATACAAAAAGGCGGCTGAGAGTGCACAAAACATCACTGGTATGAAACGAAACCAAAACATATAAAATGACGTTCCCGCCAATTCTTCTCAGGTAGTTTCGAGAAAATCGCCTCGGCTGTCCACGCATCGCGCGAGTAACATCCTCGGAAGAACAGGGTACTATGTCTAAAAATAATTAAGGAGAGGGATTACCTTAGTTAGAGGACCTATATAGGGGATTCACTCTCTTACCTTGATAGTCTCTTGCTTTTACTTTATCGATCATTACACAATTATTTAAAATCAACACCAGTTTTGTCGCCATATATTAATTGTAATTAATCTCGTTAGTCCGGGGAAAAAAGTATATTTTCCTCACATTTATTTTGGCAAAGGAAATGAGAAGTTTTATTTACAATCAATTTTAACTCGTTGGCCAAAGATGAATGGAATTGAATGAACTGAACTGAAAAGAAGACCTGAATGAAAAGTTAAAAGTGCCCAGCACTACCGATGTTTTAGAGAAATGTTTTCAAGAACACACACGTAGAGACCTTTCGCGGTCTCTCAAATTCGATTGGAATGAATCAATTTGAGAAATAATCTACTGTGTGGCGCTAAATTTTCGCAGGTTCTAATTGTTGCAGTTTTTGCAGTTTTTTCCACGGGTCGCAAAACACAGTTCCCGCGAAAAAAAAATTACTGAATATTCTCGCAAAAATTTTCTTCGCAGAGCTTTACTCCATTGGCCAAATTATACATACAAACAACACAAGTAGAATCTCGTTGCCGCCATTTATTAAAATGTTTCTTTCGTTCAGAAACAAAACGATGAAATGAGAAACTAACGTTCAAAAACAAAAAAGATTTACAGGAATGGATCGTCTAAATGTGTTCCATCGAGAAGAGCAAAATTTTAGTGCAGCACGGCTCTTGGCCGGGTCTCGGTAATCAATTGGTTTATGTATACGTTTTTTTCCTCCTGGAATACAGTGAATAGATTATCGCAATCTGGATTCTTAAGCTTTCAGAAAATATAAACTTTATTGGTGTTCTTATGAAAATATGAGACGTCAATTCTTGTCGTATATGCTAAAGGTAAAATTTGCAAAGAAATAAATGATTAATACTGCCTGTCATCTGACAGAGTTGATAGCGCTGCGTCGATAGCAAGGTCTATTGAGAGAAAACATACATCTGTACTTAATTAATTGCATACGAGAAACAATATCAAGGTAAAATTTGCAAATTTAAGTGCTGCTTGTCATTTCACAGGGTTGACAGTGCTGCGCTTTTTACAGATTGACAGGAACAAATTTACATATCAGCGGGCTTTGTCATTAACACCTGTATGTCAAGCTTGCGAAGAAATAATAAAATTAATTCCATTAGTCGCAAAATATTGCGCGAAATGTAGTAAAGAGCTGCTGATTAATTAGGTAACAGAGCAAATTTCTTCTGAATCGAAACGACATGAGCGATGACGTACTGCGAACGCATGAAATGAAACGCCGTTTTATTATTGAAAGCAGACTTTTCAGATATGAGTCAGTTCTCAGAGCATTTGGTTTGCTTGTTTGTTCAAAGGAGAGCAGGCTGTTAAGGTGATTCCTCAGTCTTGCATTGCGCATCCCTACTGCGCACGATTTTCGCATCATTAGCGCGTGCAAATAAGCGCGTGCACGTACACAACGAAAGAAATTTCCCTCGAGCTAAGCTCGATAGCGAAATAAATGCTCATTTTCTTTTAAACGAGCATGGTGACATATATTGTTTATTGCATAATAATATTGTACATACTATCCTCCTTTGTTTAAATATAAACTAAAAAAATTTATCGGAAGGAAAAAAAGATATAGGTGAAAGAGTGCAGAAAACCGTTACTCTGTGGGGCAAATTATGACCGCGAAAATAACGACTCTACGAACGCTTTACGTCCACGTCGCTTTAAATAGTGTGATGTTTCCACAAAATTTTTATGATATTGTTCTATATGCTCGCCACTTTCTACCTGTCAAGTTTTTTCCCAAATATTACTTTAATAAACTATGTTTCAAGCTACCGCAAAATGTAACGTGGACCGATGAATAATGCGCGTGATTAACACGAGTACAGGCCTAAATGGGGTAAGATTGGCTCATCACAGCTCTTAAACGAGAATGGTGACCTATCATTTTTATTTTATTTTTCGAAACAGTGCTTAGTAGGGGACATTCAAGGAAAGTTTCAAAAAAATTCATCGGCAAATTTTATTTCTGGGGGATCACCTTAAAGTTAAATATGATAGTCGCACTCTTACCGCGGGCTCAGATTACAAGAATTTAACGTATAAAATACAGAATGAGTTACATAATAGATATAAACTTAAGATTCATTAACAATTTTGCAGTTCCTACGGCCTTCAGTTAACTATGGTGTGGGAAAGCGTTGTGTTATTTGTCCTGCTCCAGACTATCACCGCGTTCTCTTTCGAAGAAACCGCCGCCTTTTCTCGTTCATCATATTTCACAACGCGGGAAAATAAGCAGCTTAAGGGATACGTTGTCAAACGGTTTGATTCTCCCAGTTTGTTATCGTGCGGTCAACAATGTATGAGAAACGCTTGGTGTACTTCAACAAACTACAAAATGGCATCCAAGAAGGACGGCAAAGGAACATGTGAACTAAACAAGCACGACATCTCCCTCATCGACGAAAACGCCAATTTTCACGATCAGCAAGGATTCACTTTCTCCATGCGGCTGGTAATCAGTAAAGTGCTAATATTAGAACCTAGCTAATGACGTTTTGAGTTAGTTTAATAGTGCAGGCGACTTTATTCTTGGTAACTTCAATAGTATACTTTCATCCATCGCGCGCGTGAGATTTCCTATCTCTGAATGACTGAATGATTTTATTCAAAAAAAGTTTTGCGCGCGAAGGATAGAAATCTAGGAGTGAGCCAATCTACTCAGCTCTCCTTAGTCGGTAAACTGTAAGATTACCATAAATTACCACCCGTTGAAATACAGGTGGAAGACTTATCTAAGCAAGTGTCAGTTTAACAAACAAGAGTTTATAAAAAACTGGTCGTTTTGAACAGCAGAACCAGTAATTAACAAACAGACTTTAATTAGAGGGATGAAAAGCAAGAGTCAGACAAACATTTTTTAGACCAGATACAGGAGACAGCGTGCAATTGTGGTGCGAATCGTAAGTGATCGGAGTATAACAAACTATTGAGGAACTGCACCAGCAAAAGTCAAACGAGTCAAAAGGAAAGAAAGTGGATAAAAGGAGAGAATAGAGTGCTTAGGAAATTCTGTTGAGTATTCCTGTGCTCGACAGTTCAAATGAAAAATGTTGGCCACGAGCTCTACTTTCATTAGGGGTTTTTTTGTTTAACATTTCAATACGGAGTTGCAGATATTTCATTAAATTTGAATCTGGCCCTTTGTTTGAC